>ML350595.1:0-65486 GCA_005239505.1 Nicotiana paniculata | reverse complement strand
GGTGTTTGACAGGTAGGACTCAGGCACCCGTCGCGGCCCATCAGTTTGGGTCGTGACAAAAGTAGTATCAGAGCAGTTCTATCCTAGGGTTGTTTATAGACCGTGTCTAGTAGAGTCTTGTTTATGGGTGTGTCATGAACCACACTTATAGATAGGAGGCTACAGGACATATAGGATGTTATCCTCTCTTTTTATCTTAGATCATGCGATATAAGAATTCATGTTCCTAACGATATGTTATATTTTTAGCGAATCCTCCAAATACTACAGCCGCCCAGAAAGGAAAGTTTGTGGTTGGCGAGAATATTATTCGAGCGCCACGAGTTACCAGGGCTCGGGGAGAGTCTCATAGTGAGATTCCATCTCAGACTTCACATAATCCGCCCTTTCCAGAAGAGCTCTGAGGGGCACCAGCTCCAGCGACCACCCTTGTACGTCCAGCTCCTCAGCCAGATGCACCGGGTCAGGAGATAAGAGATGTTATTCAGTTATTAACCCGATTAGAATCCGCACAGGCTCGGCGTTAGGAAGTAGGTATTGGTCATGCAGATAGGTACGTTAGTGCGAGAGTTCGTAACTTCATTAATTTAGACCCTCTGGTATTTACTGGAGCAGATCCTAACGAGGACCCTCAGGTATTTAATGATAAAGTGCAGAGGAGGTTAAGGGTAATGAAGGCCACTGCGACTGAGTCGGTTGAGCTAGTTTTCTATAGACTCTGATATGTTGAAGTTAATTGGTATGAGTATTGGGAATTTCCCAGAGGTGGGGATGCCCCTCCAGCAGTATGGAAGGAGTTTACAGAAGCTTTTCTTCGTCATTATCTGCCACCAGAGCTTAGACGGGCCAGAGTTAATAGGTTCTTGACCCTTCGGCGGGGTAACATGAGTGTTCGGGAGTACAGTCTTCAGTTTGATTCATTGGCTAAGTATGCTCCCGCTATTGTACCTAAGATGGAAGATCGGGTTCACCGGTTCGTGATGGGATTAGAGCCTTACTTGCTTAACGATTGTATGTTGGTCTCACTTCAGCCAGACATGGATATTTTTCGTATTCAGGCATACGCTCAGGGTGTAGAGGACTGTAAGAAGAAACAGAGGGCCGATTGTGAGCATGATAGGACCCATAATAAGAGAGCGAGGTCTTCGGGTCCTTCAGGTGAATTTCGAGGTGGTTAGAGGCAACAGTACCCGAGGTATCCAACCCATCCATCGGCTAGTGCACCCCCTCAGTTTGGCGGTAAGTGAGTTGATCGTTCCACATATTTACGGTCTGGTCAGAATTTTAGGGCCTTACGTTCTCAGTATAGGGGTGAGTCAAGTCAGATGAGGCCTCCCTTGCCACGATGTGCTCATACCGGGCAGTGCCGTATGGGATTAGGTGTTTGTTATACTTGTGGTTATCTGGGCCACGTTATGAGGGATTGTCCGATGAGAGGTGATGCAAGTATATCTCATCCAACGGGATCTGTAGTTGGTTCGTCATCATCAGTACGCCCCATGGGCAAGGTTCACAAGCACCAATAAGTCATGTTAGAGGCAGAGGCGGAGCATCTAGCTCGAGCGGTCCTTAGAACCGCATTTATGCGTTGGTAGGACAACAGGATCAAGAGTCATCGCCTAATGTTGTTACAGGTATATTATCGGTCTCCTCATATGATGTATATGCACTGATTGACCTAGGTTCCACCTTATCATATGTTACTCCGTTGGTTGCTAGCAATTTTGGAATAAAACCTGAATTGGTTAAACCTTTTGAGGTGTCTACACCTTTTGGGGACTCAGTGATAGCTAAGCAGGTATATAGGGGTTGTATAATAATAGTTCATAGTCGACCTACCATAGCGTACCTAATCGAGTTAGATATGGTGGACCTTGATGTTATCATGGGTATGGATTGGTTGGCTTCTCTTCATGCCAACGTTGATTGTAGATCAAAGATAGTCCGATTTCAATTTCCTGGGGAGCCTGTTTTGGAGTGGAAAGGTAATACGGCGTCGCCGAAAGGAAGAATTATTTCCTATCTCAAGGAAAAGAAGATGATCAGAAATGGTTGTATTTATCACTTAGTTCTGGTTCAGGAAATGGAGGCAGAGTCATCAACCATTCAGTCCATCCCGGTGGTTAATGAGTTTCTCGATGTTTTTCCCGATGAGCTTCCTAGTCTTCCGCCAGAGCGAGAAATTGAGTTTGCTATTGAACTACTACCAGATACTCATCCAATATCTATTCCTCCCTATAGAATGGCCCTCGCAGAGCTAAAAGAGTTGAAAGAACAACTAAAGGACTTGCTTGAAAAGGCTTTATCAGACCTAGTACATCCCCGTGGGGAGCACCTGTATTATTTGTAAGGAATAAAGATGGTTCCTTACGGATGTGAATTGATTATAGACAGTTGAATAAGGTGAAGATCAAGATAAATACCCGCTCTCGAGGATTGATGATTTATTTGATCAGTTGCAAGGTGCCAAGTGTTTTTCAAAGATAGACTTGAGGTCCGGGTACCATCAGGTAAGGGTTAAGGAAGAAGATATTTCGAAGACAGCATTTAGGACCAGATATGGACACTTTGAGTTTTTTGTTATGTCGTTCGGTTTGACCAATGCCCCAGCAGTATTCATGAATTTGATGAATCGTGTGTTCATTCCCTTTTTAGATCTGTTCGTAATTGTATTTATCAATGATATATTGGTGTATTCTCATTCAGATGCTGAGCATGAAGATCATTTGTGTATTGTGCTCAGAGTTCTACAAAAAGGGAAGTTGTATGCAAAATTATCTAAATGTGAATTATGGTTAAATCTGTAGCTTTACTTGGGCATATCATTTCGGGTGAAGGCATCCGGGTGGATACACAAAACATTGAGGCAGTAAAGACTTGGCCTAGACCCACAATAGGTTTGGCAGGTTATTGCATAAGATTTGTAGAGGGATTTTCTTCCCTTTCGTCATCTTTGACAAGTTGACTCAGAAGGGAGAAAAGTTTCAATGGACTGATACTTGCTAACGGATTTTCCGGGCATTAAAGGACAGATTAACTTCAGCACCGATTCTAACTCTCCCAGAAGGGACCGATGGTTATGTGATCTATTATGACGCTTCAGGCGTTGGATTGGATCAAAGAATATTGTTGGAGCTACTTAAAGACTATGACGTTGATATTTCATACCATCCAGGGAAGGCAAACATAGTAGTCGACACTCTCAGCCGTAGATCTATGGGTAGCTTGTCATATTTACAGCTAGAAAAGAGGGGAATAGCCCATGAGGTTCATCAGCTAGCTAGTCTTGGAGTTCGGTTACTGGACTCAGGTGATATTTGGAGTTACTATTCAAGATACGGAAACATCCTCTTTAGTAACGGAAGTAAAGGAACGCCAATACGAGGATCCTATGTTAGTTCATTATAGGGATACCACCCCTCAGAAGGAGAAGACACCATTTGAAATTACAGAAGATGGGGTCTTCAGATATCGAGGAATATTATGTGTCCCTAATGTTGCAGAACTGCGTCGGCAAATTATGGGAGCAACTCACTAATCTCGTTATTCTATCCATCCAGGAGAGACAAAGATGTATCATGATATCAGGGAGTTTGTTGCTCAGTGTCCTAACTGTCATCAAGTTAAGATTGAGCATTAGAAACCTGGTGGGTTATTGCAGGCTATGGAGATTCCGACTTGGAAATGGGAAATAATCAATATGGATTTCATCGTAGGCTTACCTCGTACCCAGTGTAAATTCAATTCGATATGGGTGACTGTTGATAGGCTTAAAAAGTCAGGCTTTTGCCCGTTAGAGCTACATATTCCTCAGAGGATTATGCAAGGCTTTATATTAAGGAGATAGTACGACTACATGGCGTTCCTGTATCTATTATCTCGGATAGAGGAGCTCAATTTACAACTAACTTCTGGAGGTCCTTCCAAAAAGGATTGGGGACTCAAGTAAGTCTTAGTACAGCATTTCATCCCCAGACAGACGGACATGCAAACGTATTATTCAGACAATGGAGGATATGTTACAAGCTTGTGTGATATACTTCAAAGGTAGTTGGGATGATCATCTGCCGCTTATTGAGTTCGCATATAATAATAGCTACCATTCAAGTATTCAGATGGCTACATACGAAGCTCTTTACGGACGGAAGTGTAGATCGCCTATAGGGTGGTTCGATGTTGGAGAAGCTATGTTAATAGGGCCAGACCTGGTTCAGCAAGCCATAGAAAAGGTAAAGCTTATCCGAGATTGACTATTGACAGATCAGAGTCGTCAGAAGTCATATTCTGACATGCAACGACGAGATTTAGAGTTCGGGGTTAATGATTGGGTATTCTTAAAAGCGTCACCTATGAAGGGTGTGATGAGGTTTGGAAAGAAAGGCAAACTTAGCCCACGGTATATTAGGCCTTATAGGATCATTTGGAGAGTGGGCCAAGTAGCTTATGAGTTAGAATTGCCCTCGGAATTAGAGTTTGTCCATACGGTTTTTCACATATCTATGTCACGGAAGTGCATTGCCGATCCTACCCGAGTGGTGCCCACGGATGATGTATAGATTACAGAGGACCTGTCATATGAGGAAATTTTGGTTGTTGTCCTAGACTGACAAATCCACAAGCTACGAAATAAGGAGGTACCCTCCGTGAAAGTACTTTGGAGAAGCAACAATGTGGAAGAAATGACTTGGGAGGCCGAGGAAGACATGAAGTCTAAATATCCCTACTTATTTCCTCCTCCAGAGAAGGGTCCAACCAAGGCTATTGTCATTGATCTTGTGAGGCTATTGTCGTTATTGATGATTATGGTCTTATGTGGCGTTGAGTTATTGAACTTGTACAGGGAGAATTAATAGTAGTGTTGTTACAAAGGCGACTCTCCCAAAGTTATATAGATCCCGGAGAATTAAACATTCGAGGACGAATGTTTCTAAGGGGGGAAGGATGTTAAATCTCGCATTTTCGTACGGAAAAATTTCATCTTCAGTTAATTCACATAATGAAGTTATCTTGAGGTTAACGTAATTACGCTATTTATAACAAGCGATAAATAAGTGTCATGAAGAATAAAGGGTACACAAATTAAAGAAAATGAGTTTCGTTGAAGGTGGCCGATTTGGGATAAAATACGGGTCGAGCGATAATACCCGATAATTATGGACTAGTAACATGCAAGGTACCATATGATCATGATAGTATGATGCATAAAGTATATTAAAAATAAATAGAACTTTAATTAATTTGAGATAATTCTTAATTATGCGGGTAATGGGTTAATTAACGGGTAACGGAACATTACCTAGTTAAATATTAAAATATGAGATAAAGATCAATTCTTTCCCTCAAACACGTGGCAAGAAGCCACAAACCTAGAAAATGACTAAGTAGTCATATAATTCTAGGTGTCTATCTAAGAATTATTAGAATTTAATAAGTAAAAGTCTTGTTCCATTCATTTGGACAAAAAGGAACCAAAAAACGTCTATAATCCTAAAGCATGAAACATTTTCATTCTAGTTCAAAACTAAGGGAAGGATTCTTGTTTTCCATTTTCATTTTGGACAAAATTCAGAACGTCCATTAGTCATAAGCAAGAATCATATACATCATTTCCTAGTCCAACATTTCCAAGAACATAGGCTTAAATTCGTTCAAAATATTTCAAAGGACAGAAGCCTAGTTCGTTCAAAATACTTTAAGGAACAGAAGCTTAATTCCATCCAAATTTTGCGGTATAAAAGAGTGCGGTGCAATCCTCGCGAAGAATATTATATGGAGTTTTCCCTACTCCAGACATGTTAAGGCCATCCCTTTTTTTTTTTTGGCATGATCCAAATTATACAGAAGAAACGAGCAAACGCGCAGTTTCCATAAATTACTCTATTCATAGAAATACTAGGGGTGTCTATATTCTTGATTCCCCATGTGAATTATTATTATCTTCTGTTCATGGGTCTCAGAATAATACGCAGTTGAAAAAGTTTATCCGGAAGGAATATTGAGATTATTACATATTTTTCATACATTTCACTCATTTATACATGTGCATTGACCCATGACCAGATGGCGTTATATACGCGTATATATGTAAATATATGTATATGGGATATGGAAAAAGGTTATGGCATTATATACACACTACCACCTGATCAGTTAGTATGTGTTGATGATGTTGCCCACAATGACCGAGATGATATGATGGGATGCCCTTAGTGTCTTGATGATGTTATGTACACCTATACCCATGCATGACACGACATTTATATACACGTGCATAACATTATAAATGTTTCAAAGTTTACAAAGTTATTCTAATTTACAGATGGATTTCTTTATTCCATGTTTCATTATGCCTTTTTCGTACAGATTTTCATGCCTTACATACTCAGTACATTTTTTGTACTGACACCCAATTTCACGGGGCATGCGTTTCATGCCCGCAAGTGCAGGTAGTAAAGCTGACGGTCCCCCTTCTTAGGATCCTTGATCAGCGAGAGTTGGCGTGCTCTACTTGATCCGGAGCTTCTTTTGATTTTGGTATGATATGTTTGTATCTATATGGGTATTACGTGGCTCAGTCCCTTCTTTGTACAGTTATGTTCTGTTAGAGGTCTGTATATAGTCTATCTAGTTGGATAGTATGTGGTTGTGTCAGCTTCTAGTTTTGAGGTACATAGTTGTTTATAGCAGCCTTGTCGGCTCACCCTACGTATGTTGCACGTATATGTACATATGCCTTTTTGGGAAGGTTTCCTTCATGTATATTATTTTTGTAATTCAGTAGATGTTATTTAGGTTTATATCTTAGATGCATGCTTAGAGGTATTTGACAGGTAGGACTCAGGCACCCATCGCGGCCCATCGGTTTGGGTCGTGACAAGTCTCCACCTAACAGATTAAGGTGTGTTAGGGAACCTAGAGAAATTAACTCATAAATCAGTTTGCATCACCAGAGATCGGGTAAGGTCTCATGTTACCTCGGGGGAAAGGTGTTAGGCACCCCTCGAGGTCCATAACAGTGGGTACCGGACGAACTTAAATTAAGCGAATTAGTCTAAAAGGGGAGGAAAACAATTTGGACAATACAAGTTACTATTTACGGGATTAAAAAGGAGGGGGGGTCCTATGTTTTCTAGCCTATAGGATCATTCCATGCAATACTTTGTAACTTCCCCAAGTTGGGGTGTCACTCATAACATTAGCGCACGGGCTATCATCTCCTTACTACCCAATTACTACCTTTCAGTTATTACCTAAGCGTTCTAATAGCTTGTAGCTTGTTCCTTATACGTGCACTACCTGTCCCTTACCTATGGCCCTGGAGGTATTAGGACCTCTATTTTGGATGGTTCTAGACTGACCTACATTGCTTATAATGAGAAATCTAGGCGACAAACAAAATACAAATAGGACTTTCATGTAAGGAACAAATAAAGGCTCACATTGACCTCCACGTATAAGCAACAAATGCACGTAATTGAATCAGCACACTTTGTTAATTTTAGAATCCTATAGGCAGGATATATATATGAGCAGAAACAGAATGTAAAGTAGTAGTTTTATTAAAGCGATCATTGAGACCTGTTTGTTTTCCTATTGATTTTATTAAGCATGAATCTGGGCACTTCCAGGCAGCAAATTGTCACAATTTTTAGTCCTAGAATCATTAGCTACCCTTATAGATTTGCCTAAGTAATAGCCAGAATTGGTCGAACTCAGAACTGATTAACGGAACCCTATAGGCATGGTTTCTACCAGTTTATTATAGACCTACAACATGGTTTCTAAGTGAACTATTTATTTTAACTCATAAAGACAGGTTTTTATTTCTTTTAAGTCCTACAGGCATGCTCGCTAATTGCAGAATTGATTTAAACCCCTATAGGCATGATTTCTAAGTTGAGACTGATCTTTTATTTCCTATAGGCTTGATTTATAATTACTGACTTGATTTAAACTCCTATAGACAGGATTTCTAAGTTTGAAAACTGATTTCACCCTATAGGCATGATATCTATTAGTTTAAATCCTATACGCATGATTTCTAGGTTTGAACTGATTTTTATTTCCTATAAGCATGGTATCTATTAATCGTATTTAGGAAAAATTCTAAGCAGATTGCCAGAAAGGTTATTATTTCAAACAAACAGAATCCTATAGCCATGGTCACTAATGCACGTTGAATTAAAAATATGTGTGGATCCTAGGAACGGGATTTCTAATGGAGAATTAACGAAAAAGCCTATAAACAGGAACTTTAATATGTAAGTGAAAAAAGTACAGAACTAAACAATCAAGAAATTCCTATAGGCAGGATCTCTAATCAAGTAATAGCAATNACAAAAATAGAAGGCCCCCCCCCCCCTCCTCATCTTTTACTAATTAACCCCAAATCTGTTATTACAGAGACTATTACAACCCAGAATATCGAATGAATTACATAATGGTAACAATTGCACTATAGGGAGCCTTCATAAGCCCAATCTAAACCTGGGAACCAGGCCTTCCAACAAAATAGCGTTGGAGTATAGAAATGATCCATCCATGACACATTAAAAATCAGGCTTCCAGTGTGTCAAAGTTCCCAAGGGCCTCAGAGACCCAGGGCAATGCTCACACCAGAACCCCATTCACAAGGTAACTCATAAAATATTAGAAGTCCCGGCCCCCATGTGTCAGAGTTCAAACGAGTCTCAAGGACCCTAGGAAGTTCTCACACTGGGGGTGGTTGAGAACCTAAATGACTAAGAGTAGGGGTTTTAAAACCAGTATATAAAGGAAAAGGGGCAGATTTCAAAATAGTTCAATTTCAGAAGAAAGAAAGTTCAGAACACATAGTTGCAGGCAAAACTGACCAAGAAGCAAACAAGGTTCATGTTCAGCACATAGTTCAAACAAGTTGTCATCCGATTAAGCTAAGTATTCATGCTAGTATTTAAAATGGTCATGGCTAAAACATAGAAGCAATTAGGCAAAAACATTTGAATAAAACAGACAGGACATATGAGTTAAGCAACAAACAAGTGATCACATGTTTACAGTACCTTGCAAGAAAACAAACTAAACCTTAATCTTAGGTTAACAGTATCATATTATTTGAAATAACTTAGTCTTAGGTTAACAGTATCATAAAATTGTCATAGAAAGGGCAGAATCATGCTAGGAATTGAAACAGGCTAGTCAAACAAAGCATAGAGAATGGAATTGCAAAGGTTAGGGCATACCAGTTGAGAAGAAATCAAGTAAAGGTGCAATAGCAGTTAAATTCCAGAGTAATTTGGCCTTGCTTTCAGCCAGCCAAATAACCACTTAGTACAGAAATCAGAACAAGAGAGAACAAAGAGAACTTACGTTTTTGTGAGAATAGCGGGATTTGAGTCCCTTCTAAAGGGAATGAGGAAAGGGTTTAAATAGACTCAATGAGGTAGACAAATAAGGTAATGAATCAGTCCTACACAAATAAGACATGAGAATAACTTCAGAATCAATTAGAGTCGGCTTCAATCAATTAACAGGACAAAATATCATAAAATCAGGCTAGTACCACTTAATTTAGGGAAAGCATTATATGGAATCAATTAGTAGGCAAGTACCATATCAAATAAGGTAAGGAAATATGCCACGATCCAAAATCCCTAAGGTCGTGATGGCGCCGGACATCATTGTCAGACAAGCCAAATTATTAATTAATAGAAATAAATTTTTGGTTTTAACACTTATGAAAAACATTTACTTTCACTTTATTACATATTAACCAAATAAAAATCAGTTAAGAAAAACAATGGTTTAAAGATTACACTTAAGTAAATATATCCCAACACATCTCAGAACCCGGTTTCACAAGTACATGAGCAATTTCTAAGAATTTATACAATCATTACAAAGCATGTCCGAAATACAAACTGGACAAGGAAATTTAAAAATGAAAATCAATACAGTAAGAGGGAGACTCTGTCAGCTGCGAATCGCCTCCGGATGATGCAGCTCGCCTAAGTCTCCGAATCCTCCACATTGCTATGAACGTACCTGTGCAATAAAATGCACAGCAAGTGTAGCATGAGTACAAAAACAACGTATACTCAGTAAGTCTCCTGCCTAAACTCAGACAGGTAGTGACGAGAGGTCAAATTAGACACCTACTAAAGGTCAATTTAGAATATTTAAGTGTGACACTAAGCATGATTATCATAGGCAATTTATTAAAATCGGGAATAAGTATTTTTCAACTCCTTTCACGTTTAACACTTTATATCTTCATCATATTAATGACAATTAATCAACATGGGTGATTTAATCAAATAACAATAAATCGACGGGAAGTAACAGCTTCTTCCAAAATCTTTTTAATAACTTTAAATCTCTGTCATTTCAATTGATAACTTGATATTTCAGGCCACTAATCAGGCAAAATCATAGCAACTATGCAGTAAATATCATGCGCAAGCAACGCCGAGGGTCGAACGGCGCAGACAAACAATAATAAAATGTTCACTGCCGAAGGGCCGAACGGCTCGAATCATAGATGCATCTATCTGCCCCGCTCGCGAATCGATCATGCGACGCGGTTAAAAATAATAAGGCTAGCCTTCTCGCGAATCATACCTGCGACTCAGGTGCAGGGTCATCCTGCTCGCGAATCATACATGCGACTCAGGCACCCAAAGTTACACATATCCACATAATAATCCGTATTTTTTTTTCAAGAAAGCAGTTTTTCTCAGGAAAGTGGTAAAAATCCTTCTTAAAGGAACATGAAATATAGTTTTTAAATCTTTGCTTTGAAACTCATTTGTCAAGTCTAATGATATTCCATAATACAACCCTACCAGGTATACAATTATCCACAGAGGAAATCAATTCTCTTTCTAGATGATTAGGAAAATGGACTCTAGTCTTCTTTAGATATTCATTACGATTTTGATTATATTAGCAGTTTAATATTACAGGCAGGATTATAGGTACAACACGTAAGGCATGCTAATGGGTCCTAGACTACCCGGACATGGCATAATAGTAGCTACGCACGGACTCCTGTCACCTCGTGCGTACGTAGCCCCCGAAGATAATAGCATATACTTAATTAATTCACCTAGGGGGACAATTCCCCCTCACAAAGTTAGAAAGGAGACTTACCTCGCTCCGAGATTCCATAACCGGCCTCCAATCCCTTCCGATGACTCCAAACGGACGCACAACGCCCCAAAAGTATCTAAACAACGACAACCCAATGAAAATATACTCTAATATTTGCAACAATTCTAAATTATATGATTTACTCAAATATTCATGCTCAATTCGTGGCTAAAAATCCAATTTTCCATTTTCTAGGTTTCTTTAATATTTCCCAAATTCCTACCAATTTCCATGCCTTCCATGCATATAATCTTGTATTTAACTTAGATGAATGAAGGAGTTACTTACCTTGACATTTCATGAAGGAATCCTCTATTTGAAGCCTCCCAAAATCACCTAAGCCCAAGAAGAAATGAAGACAAATGAACCAAAATCCTCGTTTTAAAACATTCTGCCCAAGCTAATTTCCGCACCTGCGGCCCCCTTTTCGCACATGCGCTTCCGCATGTGCGCCCAAATCTTCCGTACCTGCGGCCTCCTTGGATCCAGCCCAAAATTGCACATGTAGTTCCCTTAGCCGCACCTGCGGCAAAATCCTCGCAGGTGCAGATCACACCAGATGACAGCAATTCCAGCCTTCTTCAAACTCTCAACTTGATCCGTTAACCACCTAGAATCCACCCGAGGCCTCCGGGACCCCGTCCAATCATACCAACCTGTTCCAAAATATAATGCGGACTTTCTCGAGGCCTCAAAACCTTTAGCCAAATGACTTCAAAATGACCTACGGACATCCAAATTCACTTCTGATCGCGCTCCCAACTCCATAATAACCATATGAAGCTATTTCCAGACTCGGAAATCCCAAACGGACATCAACAACACTGACATGCACTTCAATCTCAAATCTATGAAATTCTTCTAAACTGCTAACTTCCGTAATATACGCCGAAATGCTCCCGGGTTATCCAAAACCCGATCCGGACATACACCCAAGTCCGAAATCATCATATGAACCTGCAGGAACCTTCAAATCCTGATTCGGAGGTCTTTTACTCAAATTCCAATCCAGTTGATTCTTCCAACTTAAGGCTTCTTAAATGAGAATTTTCTTTCCAAATCAATTCTAAACTTACTGAAATTCAATTTCGTCCACGCCCTCGGGTCATAATACCTGAAACGAGCTGCTCACGGCCTCAAACCGCTGAACGACGCGTTAGAGCTCAAAACGACCAGTCGGGTCGTTTCATTCTCCCCCACTTAAACCGACGTTCGTCCTCAAACGTGCTAAGAATTGGTCTGGAGTTACCTGAAATCACTGTTTAACACCTCGAGCACCTGCTCGTGCTACCACCACCCAGTTGAGTACATTAGATTAATCAAATCTGAAGGTTCTTCTTTTATCCATATAATAAGCTCAGAACCTAGTTCCAACACTTGAAATTTTCTCTGCCGCCTAGTTCCAATATATATAAACACTGTATCAACTACCACACAACATACCAGAACATGACTACATGCCTTTGCTGAATTAGCGACGTGCACCGCAAGATTCATCATCTAACCACAATGACGTTCCCTGAACCTTTATAGCCAAAATTCCACGAATCTGATGCTCCCAATGCACCTCATGACATATATATACATCCCGCTATAATGCTGACGATACCACCACAACGGAGGAGATGTGTAGAAATTCATAGCCAACTGCAGAGTTAACAATTCCTTGAATACCTCATCTTGACTAGAATCATCACTTCATTATAAACCTAAATAATGGTATTTGTTCTTTAATATACACTTCACATAATCTTATCGCAATTATCCCTGATCCGATAGTCCCGTCTCACTCAGTATGTACTGCTCAGACAACAAATCACCCCAACATGACCAACATCCTCGCATGATACCACATCGCGCCAATAGGACATAACTCGAACATGACAAATAAGAAATGACTCAGGAAGGGACTATTCAACTCACACAACTAATATGAATTCTTATCAGAAAATAGGAAGTAAAACACAAGAAAATAATTAAAGGAACCTTACTCAACATCACACTGTTGCGGCGTGCAACCCGATCCGAATAACATACCCGTGGCGACGTGCCACCCGATCCACACATAAAATTTACATAAGAAGATATATATACGGAGCTGATTTTCTCATTATTACAAATTACTGAATAACGATCACAAGCACGCTAAGTTCATAATACCATCCTGGGGAGACTGATAAAGTCGTAGGCTACAAAAACTCAAGCACAACTGAGGTGCGATATATATATATACACTTTGGATCTCAAGAGCTATCCTACTCACATATGATCCCCACTACGCGGGACCTCAACACATAGGAAATTATCAATCCGTTTCATAACTCACACGGCACAATGATAATAATACATGAATTTGATGAATTTGATGAAGACGGAACCACATCCGCTATTCTAATACCTTTCCATGAAAAAGCGCTCTACCGAAATGAACATGCCTGGACCGTACGGAGCCCATAATCATATTTAAATCCATCCACAAACATCGAGTCTACCTTGCTCGCACCAACTACGCTAATAGCTTTTACCTGGGTCCATATTAACCCACTTTCTCTCATAATATGCAAGAATAACCATCAAAGCCGGGACAACACCCCACAATCCACAACCAAATGAACTGAACGCCTCTCAGGCATAACTTCTCAAATACACAACATTGCACTTCTTTATACTTAGTCCAAATCTTCAATCCATCAAGTGACTACATGTCACATTTATACAATATTTTCACGGTCATGCTTCCACGACCTTCCACACAAGGCAACAAGTCTGCCCATCCACCACTGGCCAGACTACGATGTAAGACAATTCAAGAACTCATAACCAGGGTACAAAGCCTCTTCCACCGAATCTCAATCTCAGATGACACTGAAGATAACACCAGCTTACACTAAACTTTCAAATCATTTTTCCTTGATCTTCCGAGCTCATGACCTCCTTATCATCACCAAACCGAAATCTCGATTCTTACTCCCAGTTACATACTGCTTACCGCACCTAACCTGCCAATATGAGGTAGCGCAAGAATTCTGTCATAACTGCTGAACCATCAATAGGGCGAACACTTCATCATATAGAAACCTTTTACTTAACTCAATTCAGGAGTACCATCTCAACACATGAGTGAATTCCCCACAATCACCCATTATGCAAATCCTTAAGTAGTAGTCTATACCACTATAACCCTTCCGGGATCCGCCTATACCTGACAGGCCATAGCACTCAAATGCTCTCACATAGAATCCATTACGATGGCCAACAAGCCCCGCACACACCGGCACAAACCACACGCATAACTTAATCACATCAAAGGAATTGATCACTGCCGCAAACATGCCATTTCAACCATGGCTAATCAATCTATTTGCTTTTAATCATATTCAATTTTCCTCAGGAATAATAGCAACTTCCTTCAACTCATAGCAAACTCAACCGTCACCCATCCCGAGTGACCTTGATTCACGAGACTATGCTGCCTAAATCTCACAACCAGTCTCATAACCTCCTGATAATCTTTCTACAAACCGGAGTCTATTTCTCTCACTCCTCCAATACTATCCTGCATGCTGAAACATATCATAGAACATTCCAACCATCTTCCTTTTTTTTCAGAAATTACTCTGCAACAGCTTGATTCTCGATCATACTACTGCCTGAAACCCTTAAACGACGCATTCTTGACTTTTGAACTCACTAGGACCGCTATTGGGAGTCACCCACTCTGACTGACCCCGAATGCAATCAACTCCAAGGCTCTTCTAGCACGTGAACACCCCTTCCAAGGAACCACGCGACCGAGTCACTATCCTAACAACTCACCTATGCCTTAAGCAAAATTCTGAATCTTCCAAAGCCTAACTCTGGCCCGACAGGGCCAACTTTTGCACACATTCATCAAATTCCACGCACAATCGCCATTTTACTCCTTTCCCTTAGCTGTAATAACTTTCCAACATGCCGACAATCCGCGACCCTATGAGAAGACAACCTTACAACCCAACTGCAGATGGTGGGACTCCCCCACTTAGCCCGAAACTACACCTTGCACCACTCTAGATCCTACTGAAATCCTTTCTCCTTTGATAACGCGATCTATCTCAACCAATCTTTCCAATTCTTCCAGATCCTCTTGCTAGCACTCCCTAAATACTCAAATTCTCTAGCATCATTCACACATTCCGCCTCCTACCGAATAGCCACTAGAACCCCTCACCGAGACCTGCCAACCCCACCATCGCTAACCTATTCACAGAAGATAACTCACCTGTGGAAATCACCCGCGGACACCTTCCAACGATGCTGCAAATGCATGCTCTCTACGACTTCAATACCCCATCCTACGCCCTGCTTCATTTACCAACTTACTAGTCCGTCTGCTCCTCATGGACATCCATTAAATGCGCGATAATATCTTCAAATTCCAAGTTATGTTGCCGCTCCCCCACTTTGCGACTGCTCGACTTCCGTTTCTTACACCTGGCCTCCTAGAAATAGAACTACCGCCTAGCCTCAATTCAATGACATTCTCTGTAGCTCTTAACCCAGCAGATCACCACGAATTCAAACTCTCTGAATATCATCTTTCTTTAGTTGCCTTCATTAAAAACACCTATCTGGTACTAAACCACCACACCTCGCGGTCTCTGCCCCCCGCATTCTTCAATACTCCTTCTCAATACTCTGACCCCATGCAACCGAAGAAACCATCGCACCGACAAACTTAACACATTCCATTCGATCAATGACGATGACTTCACGTCACAGGTGCATATCCCACCTCACTTGAAGACAGCCAGTCTTACTACTTTATCAACCCCAACCGGACCATTACTAACCCAAATGCTTTTCCTCTGCCGGAACTAAAATACTGAAGTCTCAAAATCACACTCTGAGAAGACCTCCCTTCGAACCATTCATCATCCTCAACATACGGGCAAGCATTCTATCATCATATCGACATCACACAATAACCAATCGCAAGCATCATCACTACCTGAGCATACCCTTAACGCTCTCAGAAACACAGCTACTGAGCAGAAACAACATATTATTCTTTTGCAGGGCCATAACAACAGCCCCAACCAATTACACATGGAAACATCTCTATATACATCCTTAGCAACATTTCAATTACTCAAATTCCTGATTCATAGCAAGCGCTTCGCGACGCGTAAGATTGAGTAGGAATAAACATAGGCATAAGCCTCAAAGGAATCAAATCGCATGATGAGGAATCAAGAAGGGAAGTACTCCTAACAGCCATGTAGCCTCTCGAAGATAAGTAAAGAAGTCTCCATACTGATCCGCAAGACTCTACTAGACTCGTTCATACCTCGTGAGACCGAAGGGAACCTAGAGCTCTGATACCATGTTGTCACGACCTAAAATCCCAAAGGTCGTGATGGCGTCGGACATCATTGTCAGGCAAGCTAAATTATTAACCAATTGAAATAAATTTCCGGTTTTAACACTTATGAAAAACATTTACTTTCACTTTATTACATATTAACCAAATAAAAATCTGTTAAGAAAAACAACGGTTTAAAGATAACACTTAAGTAAATATATCCCAACACATCCCAAAACTCGGTGTCACAAGTACATGAGAAATTTCTAAGAATTTATACAATCATTACAAAGCCTGTCCGAAATACAAATTGGACAAAGAAATTTTAAAATGAAAATCAATACAGTACGAGGGAGACTCTGTCAACTGCGAATCGCCTCCGGATGATGCAGCTCGCCTAAGTCTCTGAATCCTTCACATTGCTATGAAAGTACATGTGCAATAAAATGCAGAGCAAGTGTAGCATGAGTACAAAAACAATGTGTACTCAGTAAGTCGCCCGCCTAACCTCATAGAGGTAGTGACGAGAGGTCAAATTAGACGCCTACTAAAGGTCAAGTTAGAATATTTAAGTGTGACACTAAGCATGATTATCATAGGCAATTTATTAAAATCAGGAATAAGTATATTTCAACTTCATTCACGTTTAACACTTTATATCTTTGTCATATTAAAAAAAATTAATCAACATGGGTGATTTAATCAAATAACAATAAATCGACGGGAAGTAACAACTTCTTCCAAAATCTTTTTAATAACTTTAAATCTCTGTCATTTCAATTGATAACTTTATATTTTAGGCCAGTAATAAGGCAAAATCATAGCAACTGCACAGTAAATATCATGCGCAAGCAATGCCAAGGGTCGACCGGCGCGGACCAACAATAATAAATTGTGCACTGCCGAAGGGTCGAACGGCTCGAACTATAGATGCATCTATCTGCCTCGCTCGCAAATCGATCATGCGACGCGGTTAAAAATAATAAGGGTAGCCTACTCGCGAATCATACCTGCGACTCAGGTGCAGGTTCATCCTGCTCGCGAATCATACATGCGACTCAGGCACCCAAAGTTACACATATCCACATAATAAATCTGTATTTTTGTTTTTCAGGAAAGCAGTTTTTCTCAGGAAAGTGGTAAAAATCTTCTTAAAGGAACATGAAATATAGTTTTTAAACTTTTGTTTTGAAACTCATTTGTCAAGTCTAATGATATTCCATAATACAACCCTACCAGGTACACAATTATCCACAGAGAAAATCAATTCTCTTTCTAGATGATTAGGAAAATGGACTCTAGTCTTCTTTAGATATTCACTTACGATTTTGATTATATTAGCAGTTTAATATTACAGGCAGGATTACAGGTACAACACGTAAGGCATGCTAGTGGGTCCTATACTACCCGGACATGGCATAATAGTAGCTACGGACGGACTCCCGTCACCTCGTGCGTACGTATCCCCCGAAGATAATTACATATACTTAATTAATTCACCTAGGGGGACAATTCCCCCTCACAAAGTTAGAAAGGAGACTTACCTCACTCCGAGATTCCATAACCGGCCTCCAAGCCCTTCCGATGACTCCAAACGAATGCACAACGCTCCAAAACTATCCGAACAACGACAACCCAATGAAAATATACTCTAACATTTGCAACAATTCCAAATTATATAATTTACTCAAATATTCATGCTCAATTCGTGGCTAAAAATCTAATTTTTCATTTTCTAGGTTTCTTCAATATTTCCCAAATTCCTACAAATTTCCATGCCTAATCCATGCATATAATCTTGTATTTAACTTAGAGGAATGAAGGAGTTACTTACCTTGACATTTCATGAAGGAATCCTCTCTTTTAAGCCTCCCAAAATCGCCTAAGACCAAGAAGAAATGAAGACAAATGAACCAAAATCCTTGTTTCAAAACATTCTGCCCAGGCCGATTTCCGCACCTGCGGCCCCCTTTTCACACCTGCGCTTCCGCAGGTGCGCCCAAATCTTCTACACATGCGGCCTCCTTGGCTCCAGCCCAAAATCGCACCTGTGGTGCCCTTAGCCACACCTGCGGCCAAATCCTCGCAGGTGCGGATCACACCATATGACAGCAATTCCAGCCTTCTTTAAACTCTCAACTTGATCCGTTAACCACTCGGAATCCACCTGAGGCCCCCGGGACCCCTTCCAATCATAACAACCTGTTCCAAAACATAATGCGGACTTGCTCGAGGCCTCAAATCACATCAAACAACATCGAAACCACGAATCGCACTCAAATGCCAACTTTATGAACTTAGAATTTTCTAACCTCTACATTCGATGTCGAAACCTATCAAATCACGCTCGATTGACCCCAAATTTTGTGCACAAGTCATATTCAACACTACGGACCTTCTCAAACTTCCGGAATCGCATTC
This sequence comes from Nicotiana paniculata, assembly GCA_005239505.1. Lineage (NCBI taxonomy): Eukaryota > Viridiplantae > Streptophyta > Magnoliopsida > Solanales > Solanaceae > Nicotiana > Nicotiana paniculata. The sequence continues at coordinate 46,591 of ML350595.1, read as the reverse complement.
TGACCTCGATATCAAAACTTCCACTTCCGGTCAAATTTCTCAAAAACCTTCAAATTTCTATCTTTAGCCAAATGACTTCAAAATGACCTACGGACATCCAAATTTACTTCCGATCGTGCTCCCTACTCCAGAATCACCATACGAATCTATTCCTAGACTCGGAAACCCCAAACGGACATCAACAACACTGAAATGCAATTCAAGCCAAAATCTATGAAATTCTTCTAAAATGCTAACTTCCATAATATACGTAGAAACGCTCTCGGGTTATCCAAAAACCGATCCGGACATACGTCCAAGTCCGAAACTATCATACAAACCTGCAGGAACCTTCAAATCTTGATTCTGAGGTCGTTTACTCAAATTCCAATCTTAGTTGATTCTTCCAACTCTTAGCTTCTGAAATGAGAATTTTCTTTCCAAATCAATTCTAAACTTTCTGAAATTCAATTCCAACCACGCCCTCGGGTCATAATACCTGAAACGAAGTTTGTCACGGCCTCAAACCGCTGAATGACGCGTTAGAGCTCAAAATGACTGGTCGGGTCGTTACAAAATAGTTCCAGAATCAATTAGAAGTCGGCTCCAATCCATTAAAAGAACATGATAGTACAAAATCGGGCCAGTACTATTCAATTTAAGGAAAGTATTACACAGAGTCAATCAAATAGTCAATATGCCGGATCAAAACAAGGTAGGGAGTAATGAGAACAGGTAAATCGAACCAAATAAGGAAGTACCAATACTACACAAAAGGAAATACTGGAACCTTAGTAAAGATTTCAAAGTCTTTTTAGGGCAAATAAAAATTAGTCCATAATTAACGGCAAGAATCACAAAGGCAGATAAACAAAAACATTAAAGGAAAATAATTAAATATCGAAAAACTCTAAATTTTAATATAAGTAAAATAGGCAGAAATATAAAGACATATAGACGGAAACAATTAGGGTAAGTAAAATCATTCAGAAAAAATTGATACACTGAGATGAAACAACATCTTTGGTTCGTTTTTGAAAATAAAAAACCCTAATTTTAGGGTAAATAAAATCAGTCAGAAACTATAATACATAGAGATAGGGATACTGAAATACTAAAGAAAAAATGCCAAAAAATAAGAAATCGTTTCAGATCTTGACAGAGCTAGACCCTAGTTTTAGGCTAAGTAAAAGATTCAACCAAAAATAGCCAGATTCATGAGTGACAAGGTAAATAATAACATTAAAGCGAACCAGAATGAACCAAAAATTAGATTTGAACCAGATATCCAAAACCCTAACTAGAAGATACGAAATATTCGTACTCACAGGTATCGTGATGAACATAGACGGGAATAATAGAAATACAAGAGATTCTGGACCAAATCTGGTTCGAGTCTCTTGAGATACACTTGCCTTTTGAGGCAAATAAGTCAAGTAACATCAAAGACAGGTAGGAAGTAAGGAGGTAAGGCTAGATAAGGCAAGGAATCGGAGAATGATTCCATTTCTGGTAGGAGAAATGGTGACGGCGGTCTAGGGTTGGTGAGTGTTGAGGAGAGGAGAGGATTAGAGCACAACGAGTGGGGGAAATGATTTAGGGCTTAGGGGTGTTTGGTTAATTAAAAAAGGGTGAGTGATTAAGGGTCCTTGATCTTCTGAGATCAACGACCAGGATTAGAGTTTAGGCGGGCGAGTCTAAATTGGACAGGTATGGGTCTGGGTTAGATCGGGCTGGTGTAGTGGGTATTGGGTAAATTGGGCTGGTTAGGATATTGTGCTGGGTAGGTCCAAAAATTAATTAGAAAAGGGCTATGTTTTAAATACCCACTTAAATTAATAAAATAATTTATAAAAAATTAATAAATGATGAAAAATGTTAGAATTACTAAATATTATAAAAAATATAAAAAAACATTTTCCGTATAAATAAAGTAATTATGCACGCATGGGCTATTATTGCAAAGTTATTGCAATTATAACCTAAAGATGTAAATATAATTATGAATAAAATGATTAAAGCTTAATATAAATATAAATGATAAAAGTTAAATAATAAAATTATTATAAAATCATTTGTGACACAATTAGTAATTATTTAGATAATAATGTTGGAATAAATTAATTAAAAATCTTTTAAAATTACAGAAAATTATGAAAAATACCCATTGATGCTCATGCACTATTTTGAAGGTATATATGTATTTTTTTGAAATATATATGGAAACAATTGGGTATCAACAACTTTTTGACTGTAAAGACTATTTTCCTTCCATTTCTTTCGATAATAATATCACTTGAATATTTATATACCCTTTTTTGCATCCGAAAATATCTAAGGCCATCTCCAACCTTTACCCCCATTTTTGTCCCCATAATGGAGATTTCACCATTTTGGGGACAACTTACTCCAACCATTCCCCCACTTTTTCCCCAAAAAAGAATTTTTTTTTTTTAATATTCTTCTCTCTTTTCTATATTATATTATTATCTTCCATTTCAATTTTTATTTTTAAAATTATATTAAACAAATTTCATCTTTTATTTTATTAATTTGTAATTTCCACTAAAACAATATCATAAAATTTTAAATAATATAATTTGTATGTAATTATTGTAGGTTAACTAATAATACAAATAAAAGTGAAATCATTGTGATACAAGATTAATCAAATACATATTCCATAACGATAAAATTCATCCGAAACCACAACAATACTCGACGCCATTCACTCAATACTACAATGATTTTGGTGTATCGGGAGACGACGTACCTCCCTACTAAATTATTATGCTATTTATCGTAGTTTAAATTTTTATGTATTTTAATTTAATGTATTTTCAATTTTCATGTATTTCTATTTTTAATGTATTTTCAATTTTAGCAACATCTAATATTTCATATTTGCACCATTTATTTTTTGAGATGATTATATATTTTTTGTACAATTATAACTTATAATAAAATTAACTTATAATTTTACATAAAAATAATAAATGCACAAAAATTAATTTATCAAAATTATACGCCAAAGTTAAGATGTAAATTAATATTATAAAGATATTACATAAACATAATTAGGTATACGTAAAGAGATAAATTAAAAGAGTTAAATAATAAAACATAGGTGAATAGTAATGTAACGACCCGACCGGTCGTTTTGTGTTATCGGCCCCTGTTCCCCTAAATGAAATCTCCCATAGCGGCTTATCTTGATTTATGACTTGTGGAGATGGGTAGTTCGGGATTCGGAAGTGTTTAGAGTGATATAGGAACACTTGGTTCCTTAAGGTTGGCCTTTAAGGTCAAGTTTTACTTCGGTCAACATTTTGAGTAAACTTACCTTGACATAGATGATGAAACTCCCCTCTTGAAGCTCTCCCAAAATCGCCCCATCCATGAGAAATATGAGATAAATGGCCAAAAATCTCGGTTTTAAAACATTCTGCCCAGGCCTATTTTTGCACCTGCGATCCAAATCTCGCACCTGCGGCTTCCTCAGCCCCTGCCACACTTCGCACCTGCGCCACACTGTCTGTATCTGCGCTTTCGCAAGTGCAGAAAATACATCGCACCTGCGCTCCCAGCCAAGCCACCAAATTCTCGCACCTGCGGCGACAAAGCCGCACCTGCGACCAAAGCCTCGCAGGTCCGGTCACACCAGTTGACAGCAACCTCAGCTTTCTTCAAACTCCAAACTTCATCTGTTAACCACCCGGAATGCACCCAAGGCCCCCGGGACCCTGTTCAATTACACCAACCTGTTCCAAAACATAATGCATACTTGCTCAAGGCCTCAAATCACATCAAACAACCGAAATCACAAATCGCACTAAAACTCAAACTTTATGAACTTGAAATTTCAAACTTCTACCTCCGATGTCGAAACCTATCAAATCATGTCCGATTGACCCCAAATTTTGCACACAAGTTGTATTCGACATTGCGGACCTGCTCCAACTTCCGGAATCGCATTCCGACCCCAATATCAAAATTTCCACTTCATGTCGGACTTCTCAAACACCTTTAAATTTCTATCTTTAGCCAAATGACTTCAAAATGACCTACGGACATCCAAATTCACTTCTGATCGTGCTCCCAACTCCAGAATCACCATACAAAGCTATTCCCAGACTCGAAAATCCCAAACGGACATCAACAACACTAAAATTCACTTCAAGCCCAAATCTATGAAATTCTTCTAAAATGATTACTTCCATAATATACGTCGAAACGCTCCCGGGTTATCCAAAACCGGATCCGTACATACGCCCAAGTCCGAAATCATCATACAAACCTGGAGGAACCTTCAAATCCTGATTCGGAGGTCGTTTACTAAAAATTCCAATCTTAGTCATTTTCTCCAACTTAAGGCTTCTGAAATGAGAATTTTCTTACCAATTTGACCCCAAACTTCCCGAAATTCAACTCCGACCATGCCTACGAGTCATAATGCCTTAAATGGAGCTGCTCATGACTTCAAACCGCTGAACGACGTGCTAGAGCTCAAAATGACCGGTCGGGTCGTTACATTCTCCCCCACTTAAACAGACGTTCGTCCTCGAACGTTCTAAGAACTGCTCTGGAGTTATCTGAAATCACTGTTTAACACCTCGAGCACCTGCCCGTGCTACCACAGCCCAGTTGAGTACATTAGCTCGATCGAATCTGAAGATTTCTTCTTTTATCCATATAATAGGCTCAGAATCCAGTTCCAAGACCTGAAATTTCTCCTCCAGGCCTATTTCCAATATATAAACACCGTATCAACTACCATCCAATATACCAGAACATGACTGCATACCTTTTGATGAATTAGCACCATGCACCGCATAATTCATTATCTGACCACAATGACACTCCCTGAACCTTAATAGCCAAAATTCCACGAATTTGATGCTCCCAATGCACCTTATGATGTATATATACATCCTGCTATAATGCTAGAGATACCACTACAACGGAGGAGATGTGTAGAAATTCTAACTAATTGCAGAGATAACCAAACATTTAATCCTTCCTCTGGACTATGACCACCATCTCATTACAAACCAATAAGAGTAATTGTCCTTCAATGTATTTCACATAATCTTATCGCACTAGATTCCTGATCAAAAAATCTCGTCTCACCCAGTATGAACTGCTCAGGCAACAAATCACCCCAAACATGACCAACAGTCTCACATGACACCACAACGTGCCAATAGGCCATGACTCAAACATGATACATAAATAAATGACTCAAGAAAAGACTACTCAACTCACGCAACTTATTATGAACTCTTCTTAGAAAATAGGAAGTGAAACATAGAAAAATAAATATAGGAACCTTACTCATCATGTAACGACCCGACCGGTCGTTTCACATATTAGGACCCTGTTCCCCTAAATGAGACTTCTCATAGCATCTTATTATGATTTATGACTTGCGGGGACGGGTGGTTCGGGATTCGGAAGCGTTTAGAGTGGTATAGGAACACTTGATTCCTTAAGGTTGGCCAAGGCCAAAGTTTGACTTCAGTCAATATTTTGAGTAAACGACCTCAGAATCAAGTTTCGATGGTTCTGATAGCTTCGTATGATGATTTTGGACTTGGGCGTATGTTTGGAATGGGTTTAGGATGATCCGAGGGCATTTCGGCACCCAATATCAAAATTAGAGTTTCCTTGAGTTTGAAATTTGGTTTGGAATGTGTTTTTGTGTTATCGAGGTCCGAACAGAATTCCGAGACTAGGAGTGGTTCTGTTATGTCATTCATGACTTGCTTGCAAAATTTGGTGTCATTCCGAGTAGTATAGGTCGGTTCTGCAAGTGCGAGCCTTTGCTCGCAGGTGCGGTCCTCGAGCCGCAGGTGCGGAACCACTGTCAGGCAGTGTGTTCTTTTAAACACGGGAAAGGCTCATTTTATCCATTTTTCTTCCACCATTGTCGACTTAGGGAGCTTGGGAAAGGGCCAATCCACCTAGCTACTGAAAGGTAAGTGATTTCTACTCCAATATTAGTTTAATACATGAAATCCTAAGTAGATTAACCTCCTAATTAGTGGAAAATCATGTGTTAGAGTGAAAACCTAGGTTTTATGAAAACTTGGAAATTACCACGAAATTTGCCATGGAATCATACAAAAACTATATATTAACGATCCTTAGGCTATGGGTAAGTGTTTCCTTCAAAGAATTTCGGAATCTGAGCACGTGGGCCCGAGGGTGTATTTTGGGATATTGCAAAGTAGGCTAAATTGGTTAACTAATAGGGAAATTACATACTTTTGAGCATGAACTGATGTGTTTGTGTAACATTTGGCTAGTTTCGAGTCCTTGGGTGAGGAGTTTGGAGTTTCGGGCGCGTTCTTGACCTGGAGAGTAGGTTCGACACATGGTGAGTCTCCTTTCTAACCTTGTAAGAGGGAATTGTCCCCATAGGTGATTATAAATAATTGCATGTCCTTATTTGCGGGGGCTACGCACGCACGAAGTGACGAGAGTCCGTGCGTAGCTACTACTATGTTATGTTGGGTAGTTCTAGGACTCACGAGCATGCTTATATAAGCCTTACATGTATTCCTAAACGTATTTTGAGTTACTTATTATCCTTGAATTTGGCATGAGAATATTAGGAATTTGTGTTCCATATTATATTGCTTAAGTTCTTTCCTTAAAGAATAATCTTTGTTAACTCCTGAAAATTGATAATTTTATGTATGAATGCGGCACCCTCGTCACATGTATGATTTGTGAGCGGAATAGCCCTACTATTATGTCAATCGCGTCGCATGTTTGATTCGAGAGCGGGGTAATAGATGCATCTATGGTCCGAGCCGTTCGACCCTCGGTAGTGCTCATTTATTTTCGCGATGCTTCGGTCGTACGCTTCTGGCCTATGATCTGCTATATGATTTACTGAGAATTTGTTGTAATTTTATAAATTGTTTCATGTGAAAAAGGGAATTTAGTACATTAATGCTAGTGAAATTTGACATCCCAAGGTAATTACAACTATACTTGATAATCTATTATTGTGATTTCTACGACTGTTATGCCTGCCTAGTTCCTATTAAATTATGTTATTTAAAAATGTTGACCCTAGTAAGTATCACGTCTACCTCTCGTCACTACTTTTTTGAAATTTGGCAGGATACTCACTGGGTACATATCTGTTTATGTACTGATGCTACGCTTCTGTACTTAATTATACAAGCTCTAAGGCAGGTGCATCTAGGTATTCATCCGGTGCTCGTCCTTGACGTATAGTGGACGTGGATTTCTCGGTGAACTGCTTTCCTTGACGCTTATCTCAGGAAGCACCCTGGAGTTCCTCTTTTCTTTTATTATGTCTGTACTATTTCTTCAGACAGTAGCGCAACTTGTACTTTCTTTTGGATACTAGTTTCTATTAGATGCCCGTAGACCTGTGACGCCAGTTCCTGGCATGCCCACGTTGTGGATTTTCAATTCTTTTGGGTTGTAATGATGGTGGTTATTACTATTTTTTCTGATCTTTGGTCGTTTAAGTCACTAATTACTTCAAAGTTATGTTTTTGAAAGAAAAACCTCTTAAGTAAGGTGAATTATTTTATAAATTAAAAAGGGACCACTAACAAATTAAAGTTGGCTTGCCTGATATCGATGTTGGGCGCCATCGCGACCTAAATTGGGATTTGGGTCATGACAACATGGTATCAGAGCTCTAGGTTCACATAGGTCTCACAAGTCACGGGCAAACCTAATAGAGTCTTGCGGATCGATACGGAGGCGTCTATATTTATCTTCGGGAGGCTATAGGGTGTTAGGAAACCTCTCTTTATTCATGTTCTATCATGCAGTTGATGGTTTACTAAATCTTATTCTTCCATTCTCTCACAGATGGTGAGGACACGCGCGGCTGACATTCCAGACCCGGGAGATGCCGCTACCCCCGCCATCTGAGGTCGTGACAGAGGCCGGGGGAGGGCACCGGCCAGAGGTAGGGGACGAAGGCGCCCTAGAGCTATTCCCGTGGCACACCCACCGGATCCGACAGAGGATCCTATCACAGAGGGGCAGGGCAAGGTGCCCCCAGCAGATCCTATCCTAGTAGACTTTATGACGGCACTAGGCTTCCAGGAGGTTATGGGCCGTATGATGAGATTTATGGACACTATGACGTAGGCTGGTTTATTTCCAGCAGATCCTGCCACATCTCAGGCAGGAGGGGGGCTCAGACCCCTACTGCCCAGGTCGCAGGCCATGCAGCAGCAGTTTATCAGACCCCGAGTACACTACCCATGGGTGGAGCCCAGCCAGTAGCAGCAGCACCAGAGCTCAGACCAGCTGCAGACGATGATCCGCAGAAGTTACTGGATATATGGACCCGATTGCACCCTCCTATATTCGGAGGTGATAAGGGAAAGGATTCCCAGGACTTTATTGATAGGTGCAGGGACAGACTGCACAACATGAGGATATTGGAGTTCCATGGAGTGAACTTCACTACTTTCCAGCTTGAGGGTAGGGCCCGCAGATGGTGGCAGTCCTATATCCTGGGTAGACCAGCAGGTTCCCCTTCCATCACTTGGGAGAAGTTCACTCAGCTATTCCTGGACAGGTATATTCCACCCTCCGAGAGGGAAGAGCTGTAATATTAGTTTGAGCAGCTGGAGCAGGGATAGATGTCAGTGACATATTACGAAGCCAGGTTTTTTGAGTTGTCTCGTCATGACCTTATGAAACTTCCTGCTGATGCTGAGAGAGTGCGGAGATTTGTAGCTGGCTGCACTCAGGTATTAGGGCCAACATGGCCCGAGAGGTGGAGATGAGGACTCCCTATCATCTTGTGGTCGAGATAGATCGTCGGATTGAGGGTTATCATTCGAGGAGCAGAGAGAAGGGTCAGCAGGATAAGAGAGCTAGATATTTAGGAGATTTCAGAGGTGCCCCATCCAGGGGTAGAGGTCAGTTCGATAGAGGCCAGCCTAGCAGGCCTCCATATTCAGATCCTCCACCACCTCCCTGTGGTGCTCTAGTGAGGCCCTATTTTAGCGCCATGCCAGAGAGTTCCTACCGTCCACCAGCCATTCAGGGTTCCTCAGGCGTGTATTCCGGTCATCAGGGGTTTTCTAGTCCTTACTTCAGTGCCATATCGGAGAGTTCTCACCGCCCCTAGCTATCCAGGGTCCTTCTTCAGGACAGCAGGCCATGCCACCATCTAGATGTTATGAGTGTGAGGATCCACGCCATATGAGGAGGACTTGTCCCAGGCTTTGGGGCAAGGCCGTTCAGCAGAGCTATCAGCCTACACTTTCAGCACCGCCAGTTCATCCACCCAGAGGTGGAGGGCAGACTGGTAGAGGTCATCCCAGAGGTGGAGGCCAGGCAAGGGAGATTTTCCGGCACCTATTCAATCCAGCGAAGGTCAGTCATTCGGTGCTCCAGCTAGATTCCATGCCATTCCGGCCTGATCAGATGCAGTGGCCTCAGATGCCATGATCACAGGTACTATTTCAGTATGTGGTAGAGATGCATCAGTGTTATTTGATCCAGGATCCACCTATTCATATTTGTCAGCTTTATTTTCTTGTTTCCTGGATGTTCCTCGTGATTCCTTGGGTACTCCTATTTATGTGTCCACTCCCGTGGGTGATTCTGTGGTTGTAGACCGAATTTATCGGTCCTGTGTGATTTCATTTTGTGGGTTCGAGACCAGAGCGGACCTCCTATTGCTCGACATGGTTGATTTTGAGGTTATTTTAGGCATGGATTGGTTATCTCCTTATCATGTTGTGCTAGATTTCCATGACAAGACAGTTACCTTAGCCATGCTTGAGTCGGCTAGGCTGGAGTGGCGAGGTTCCTCAGTTAATGCAGCCAGCTGGGTTGTTTCATTCCTAAAGGCTCGACATATGGTCGAGAAGGGTTGTATGTCCTATCTTGATTATGTTCGGTACCTCACCGCGATCTCTCCGATGGTTGATTCAGTGCCAGTGGTTCGAGATTTTGCTGATGTATTTCCTTCAGACCTTCCAGGCATGCCTCCGGATCGTGATATTGATTTCTGCATTGATTTAGCTCCAGGCACCAATCCTATATCTATTCCTCCGTACCATATGGCTCCGAAAGAGTTCAAGGAGTTGAAGGAGAAGCTTGAGGAGTTGTTAGTTAAGGGTCTTATCAGGCCGAGTGTATCACCATGGGGTGCCCCAGTTTTATTTGCGAAGAAGAAGGATGGGACTATGCAGATGTGTATTGACTACCACCAGTTGAACAAGGTCACCATTAAGAACAAGTATCCCTTGCCACACATCGATGATTTTTTTGACCAGTTGTAGGGTGCCCGGGTGTTTTCTAAGATTGATTTGAGATCGGGATATCATCAGTTGAGGATTCGGGCCTCAGATGTTCCGAAGACTGCTTTTTGTACGAGATATGGCCATTATGAGTTCTTGGTGATGTCCATCGGCTTGACTAATGCCCCAGCATCATTTATGGACTTGATGAACAGGGTGTTCAGGTCGTACATTGATTCTTTTGTCATTGTCTTCATTGATGACATTCTGATTTACTCAAATGGGAGAGCACGAGCAGCATTTGAGAGTGGTGCTCCAGACTTTGCGAGAACAGAATCTATATGCTAAGTTCTCCAAGTGTGAGTTTTGGTTGGATTATGTGGCGTTCTTAGGACATGTGGTATCCGGAGAGGGTATCAAGGTTGATCCTAAGAAGATTGAGGCAGTTCATAGTTGGCCACATCCTACGTCAGCTACAGAGATCAGGAGTTTCTTGGGTCTAGCAAGCTACTATCGGCGATTTGTGGAGGGCTTTTCATCCGTTGCAGCCCTACTGACTAGATTGACTCAGAAGAATGCCCCGTTTCAATAGTCCGACGAGTGTGAGGCGAGCTTTTAGAAGCTCAATACAGCATTGACCTCAGCACCAGTCCTAGTATTGCCTTCCGGTTCTGGGATGCATACAGTATATCGACGCTTCACGCGTTGGCTTGCGGTGTGTGTTGATGCAGGAAGGGAGAGTTATTGCTTATGCTTTGCGCCAGCTGAAGGTTCATGAGAAGAATTATCCTGTGCACGATTTGGAGTTGGTGGCGATTGTTCATGCTCTTAAGATTTGGAGGCACTATTTGTATAGGGTGTCCTGTGAGGTTTATACAGATCATCGCAGCTTACAGCACTTGTCCAAATAGAGGGATCTTAATTTGAGGCAGCGCAGGTGGATTGAGTTGCTGAAGGATTATGACATCACCATTCTTTATCATCCGGGCAACGCGAATGTGGTGGCAGATGCTTTGAGCAGGAAGGCGGAGAGTATGGGTAGCTTGGCTTATATTTCAGCAGAGGAGAGACCTCTAGCCTTGGACATTCAGTACTTGGCTAATCGCCTGGTGAGATTAGACCTTTCAGAGTCTCATCGAGTTCTAGAACATGTGGTTGCTCAGTCTTCGTTATTGGGTGAAATTAAGGCTCGGCAGTTTGATGACCCGTGCTTGGAAGAGCTTCGGGAGACAGTGGTTCAGGGTGGTTCCAAGGAGGTTACTATTGGCGAGGATGGTGTTCTGAGACTTCAGGGTCGTTTATGTGTTCCTAATGTCGATGGCCTGAGAGAGAGGATTCTAGAGGAGGCACACATTTCACGTTACTCTGTTCATCCTGGTGCTACGAAGATGTATCATGATTTGAAGCAGCATTACTGGTGGAGGCGGATGAAGAAGGACATTGTGGAGTATGTGGCTAGGTGTCTTAATATCCAGCAGGTTAAGTGTGAGCACCAGAGGCCAGGAGGCCTACTTCAGGAGATGCCCATTCCCGAGTGGAAGTGGGAGCGCATCACTATGGACTTCGTGGTTGGGTTACCTCGGACTTTGCGGAAGGTTGACTCGGTTTGGGTCATTATGGATAGGTTGATCAAATCGGCACATTTCATTCCAGTGGCTACTACATATACTTCTGAGAGGTTGGCACAGATCTACATTTGGGAGATAGTCCGGTTGCACGGTGTCCCGGTGTCCATTGTATCATATCGAGGTCCTCAGTTCACCTCGCACTTCTAGAGAGCATTGCATAGTGAGATGGGTACCCAGATAGATCTCAGCACAATATTTCACCCTCAGACTGATGGTTAGTCGGAGCGTACGGTTCAGATATTGGAGGACATGCTCAGGGCATGTGATTGACTTTGAAGGTCAGTAGGACCAGTTCTTGCCTTTGGCCGAGTTTGCTAACAATAATAGTTACCAGTCCAGCATCGAAATGGCTCTATTTGAGGCTTTGTATGGTCGATGATGTCGTTCTCCCATCGGGTGGTTTGAGCCTGGGGAGGCTAAGTTATATGGCATCGACCTGGTGAGTGATGCTCTGGAGAAAGTGAAGTTGATTCAGGAGAGGCTCCGCACATCATAGTCCAGATAGAAGAGTTATGTGGATCAGAAGGCGCATGATGTATCATTTATGGAGGGAGATAAGGTTCTGTTGAAAGCCTCGCCGATGAAGGGTATTATGAGGTTCGGGAAGAAGGTCAAGCAGAGCCCAAGGTTTATAGGTCCCTTCGAGGTGTTGAGGCGAGTTGGGGAGGTTGCTTATGAGCTACCTTTACCTCCTAGTTTGTGAGGAGTTCATCCAGTTTTTCATGTATCCATGCTCTGGAGGTACAACGCCGACTTCTCTCACGTGGTTGATTTCAGCACTATTCAGTTGGATGAGAAGTTGGGCTACGAGGAGGAGCCGGTTGCTATTATTGATAGGCAGGATAGCCAGTTGAGGTCCAAGAGAGTTTCTGCTGTGAGGGTCCAGTGGAGGGGCCAACCTCGAGGAGGCCACCAGTGAGTACGAGGAAGATATGCAGAGCAGATATCCACATTTATTCAGCATTTCAGGTAAGATTCTAGACCCGTTCGAGGACGAACGTTTGTTTAAGAGGTGGAGAATGTAACGACCCGACCGGTCGTTTTGCGTATCATGACCCCGTTCCCCTAAATGAGACTTCCTACAGTGGCTTATCATGATTTATGACTTACGGGGACGGGTGGTTCGGGATTCGAAAGCGTTTAGAGTGGTATAGGAACACTTGGTTCCTTAAATTGGCTTTTAAGGCCAAAGTTTGACTTCGGTCAACATTTTGAGTAAACGACCTCAGAATCTAGTTTCGACGATTCCGATAGCTTCGTATGATGATTTCGGACTTGGGCGTATTTTTGGAATGGGTTTAGGATGATCCGGGGGCATTTCGGCGCCCAATATCGAAATTAGAGTTTTCTTGAGTCTAAAATTTGGTTTGGAACATGTTTTTGTGTATCAAGGTCCGAACAGAATTCCAAGACTGCGACTGGTTCCGTTCTGTCATTTATGACTTGCTTGAAAAATTTGGTGTCATTCCGAGTAGTATAGCTCGGTTCGGCGCATTGTTAGCGAATTCAAGAACTTGAAGTTCTTAAGTTATGATTCTAGGGGTTTTGGGATGTGATTTTGAGTTTTAGCGTTATTTTGAGTGTTTTGAAGGCTCGAGCGAGTTCGTATTATGATTTGGGACTTGTTGGTATATTTGGACGGGGGCTCGGGTGGGCCCAGGTGCCTCCCGGACACCACACGAGGCCAAAAACCAGCTGAAATAGTTGTTGGTGCACCTGTTCTGGTGTGACCGCAGGTGCGGTTGCCCAGTCGTAGGTGCGGGACCGCAGGCTCGCAGGTGCGACCCCCAGCGGGTAACCCATTTCTCGTAGGTGCGGACAAAGTTCCGCAAGTGCGGTCTCCTCTCCGTAGGTGTGGGCCCAGGCTTCCTCGTCCATTTCTGCAGGTGCGAGCCTTTGCTCGCAGGTGCGGTCCTCGAGCCGCAGGTGCGGAACCACTGTAAGGTAGTGTGTTCTTTTAAACACGGGAAAGGCTCATTTTATCCATTTTTCTTCCACCATTGTCGACTTAGGGAGCTTAGGAAAGCGTCAATCCACCTAGCTACTGAAAGGTAGGTGATTTCTACTCCAGTATTAGTTTAATACATGAAATCCTAAGTAGATTAACCTCCTAATTAGTGGAAAATCATGTGTTAGAGTGGAAACCTAGGTTTTATGAAAACTTGGAAATTACCACGAAATTTTCCATGGAATCATACAAAAACTATATATTAACGATCCTTAGGCTATGGGTAAGTGTTTCCTTCAAAAAATTTCGGAATCTGAGCACGTGGGCCCGAGGGTGTATTTTGGGATATTGCAAAGTAGGCTAAATTGGTTAACTAAATAGGTAAATTCCATACTTTTGTGCATGAACTAATGTATTTGTGTAACATTTGGCTAGTTTCGAGTCCTTGGGTGACGAGTTTGGAGTTTCGGGCGCGTTCTTGACCCGAAGAGTAGGTTCGACACAAGGTGAGTCTCCTTTCTAACCTTTTAAGAGGGATTTTCCCCATAGGTGATTATAAATAATTGCATGTCCTTATTTGCGGGGTCTACGCACGCACGAAGTGACGAGAGTCCGTGCGTAGCTACTACTATGTTATGTTGGGTAGTTCTAGGACTCACGAGCATGCTTATATGTGCCTTACATGTATTCCTAAACATATTTTGAGTTTCTTATTATCCTTGAATTTGCATGAGAATATTAGGAAGTTGTGTTCCATATTATATTGCTTAAGTTCTTGCCTTAAAGAATAATCTTTGTTAACTCCTTAAAATTGATAATTTTATGTATGTATGCGGCACCCGCGTCACATGTATGATTCGTGAGCGGAATAGCGCTACTATTATGTCAACTGCGTTGCATGTTCGATTGGTGAGCGGGTTAATAGATGCATCTATGGTTCGAGCCGTTCGACCCTTGGCAGTGCACATTTATTTTCTCGACGCTTCGGCCGTATGCTTCCGGCCTATTATGTGATATATGATTTACTGAGAATTTGTTGTAATTGTATAAACTGTTTCATGTGAAAAAGGGAATTTAGTACATTATATGCTAGTGAAATTTGACATGCAAAGGTAATTACAACTATACTTGATAATTTATATCTTTGTGATTTCTACGACCGTTATGCCTGCCTAGTTCCTATTAAATTATATTATTTAAAAATGTTGACCCTAGTAAGTATCACGTCTACCTCTCGTCACTACTTCTTTGAGATTAGGCGGGATACTCACTGGGTACATATCTGTTTATGTACTCATGCTACACTTCTGTACTTAATTGTACAAGCTCTGAGGCAGGTGCATCTGGGTATTCATCCGGCGCTCGTCCCTGACGTATAGTTGGCGTGGATTTCTCGGTGAGCTGCTTTCCTTGACGCTTATCTCAGGCAGCACCCTGGAGTTCCTCTTTTCTTTTATTATGTATGTACTATTTCTTCAGACGGTAGGGCAACTTGTACTTTCTTTTGGATACTAGTTTCTATTAGATGCCCGTAGACCTGTGACGCCAGTTCCTGGCATGCCCACGTTGTGGATTTTCTATTCTTTTGGGTTGTAATGATGGTGGTGATTACTATATTTATTGCTCTTTGGTCGTTTAAGTCACTAATTTACTTCAAAGTTATGTTTTTGAAAGAAAAACTTCTTAAGTACGGCGAATTATCTTATAAATCAAAAAGTGACCACTAACAAATTAAATTTGGCTTGCCTGACATCGAAGTTAGGCGCCATCGCGACCTAAATTGGATTTGGGTCGTGACACATCATCACATTGTTGCGGCATGCAACCCGATCCAAATAACATACTCGTGGCGGCGTGCCACCCGATCCCATCATAAAATTCACATAAGGAAATACACACAGAGCTGAATTGCTCACTATTACAAATTACTGAATATTGATCACAAGCACGCTAAGTGCATAATACCATCCTGGGGAGACTGATAAAGCCATATGCTACCAAAACTTAAGCACAACTGAGGTGCGATATATATACTCTGAATCTCAGTTGCTCTCCTGCTCGCATAACATCATCACCACACGGACTCAACACATAGGGATCTATTAAGCCGTTTCACAACTCACACGGCACAATCACAACATTATATGAATTTGACGAAGACGGAAAAATACCTGATATCTCAACACCCCTCCTTGAGGAGCGCTATACTGAAATGAACACATCTGACTCGCATTGAACTAGGCTGATAGACTTCCCTAGGTCCATAATAACCCATTTCCCCTCATAATACACAAGAACAACCATCATAGCCGGGACAAACACCCCACAATCCACAACCAATTGAACCGAACGCCTTCCTGGCATAAATCCTCAAATAAGAAATATTGCACTTCCTTATACTTGGTATAAATCTTCAACCAATCAGGTGCCTACATGTCATACTTATACAATCTTCTCGTGGTCACGCTCCCACGACCTTCCACACAAGGAAACCAGTCTGCACATCCATAGCACCGACTACACTAACATTGTAAAACAATTCAAGAACCTATAACCAGGATGCTAACCTCTCTTATCAAACACTGATCTCAGGTGACACTGAAGACCATACCAGCTTACTCTGAACTTCCAAATTCGTGCTCATTCGAGCTCATGACATCCTTGATAACACCGAACCGCATTCCTGATTCTTACTTCCAGTTCCACACTGACAACTGCCATCAACATGTCGATATGGAATGGCACAGGAATTACATCATACTTCTTGAACCGCTAACAGGTTGAACACTTCATCATATATAATCTTATTACTTACCTCAATTCAAGAGAACAGTAACAACACTCAAGTGAATTCTCACAATCACCCAACATGCAAATCCTTAAGTAGTGGTATGAACCACCATAACCCTTCCGGGATCCACCTACAGCTGACAGGCCATAGCACTCGAATGCTCCCACATGAAATCTATTACGACGGCCGACAAGCTCCACACATACCAGCCCAAACCACATGCATAATTTAATTACACTGACGAAACTGATCACTGCCATAAATGTGTCATTTCAACCATGGCTAATCAATCTATCTTCTTTTAATCATCCTTAACTGCCTAAGAAATAACAGTAACCCCATTCAACTCATAGCAAACTCAATCCTCACTCATCCCGAGTGGCCTTGATTCACGAGACCATGCTGCCTAAATCCCGCAACCCGTCTCATACCCTCCTGATAATCTTTCTACAACCCGGAGTTTATTTCTCTCAATCCTCCAATACTATCCTGCACGCTGAAAAATATCATAGAACACTCCAACCATTTTCCCTCTCCCTGAAATTACGCTTCAAAAGCTCAATTCTTAATCATACTACTGCCTTTAACCCTTAAACAACGCGTTCTTAACCTTCGAATTCATTAGGACCGCTATTGAGAGTCACCCGCTCTAACTGGCCCCAAATACAGTCAACTCCGAGGCTCTTCTAGCACATGAACAACCTTTTCAATGAATCACGTGACTGAGTCACTACCCTTACAATTCGCCTATGCCTTAAGCATAAATTCTGAATCTTTCAAAGCCTAAGCCTGGTCCAACAGGGCCAACTTCTTCACACATTCATCAAATCCCATGCACAATCACCATTTTACTCCTTTCCCTTAGCTGTAATAACTTGCCAATATGCCGACAATCTGCAACCCCATGAGAACACAATCCTACAACCCAGCTGCATGTGGTGGGACTCCCCCACTTAGCCCGAAGCTACTCCTTGCACCACTCTAGACCCTGTTGAGATCCTTTCTCCTTTGTTAACATGATTGTGCTTAACCAATCCGTCCAATTCTTCCGAATTCTCTTGTTAGCACTCCCTAAATACTCAAATTCTCTAGCATCATTCACACATTCTGCCTCCTACCGAATAGCCACTAGAATCCCTCACAGAAACTTGCCAACCACACAACCGCTAACCTACTCACAGGAGATAACCCACCTGTGGAAATCACCAACCGACACCTTCCAACGATGCCGTACTGCACACCCTCTACAACATCAAAATCCCATCCTAAGCCTGTTCTCATTCACCAACTTTACCAGTCTGTCCGCTCCTCATGGACATTTACTAAATGCGCTACAATATCCTCTAATTCACCACTATGTTGTCACTCTCTCACCTTGGTTAAACTCATTCATTTAGGCACTACCTAACCTCGTATCCTTACGCCTGGCCTTTTAGAAATTTGGCCGCCGCCTGACACTTTTCACATGTCTTCCTTCGTTGGAACAAAAATACTGAAATCTCGAAATCACCCTCTGAGGAGACTTCCCTTCAAGCCATTCATCACCCTCAACCTACGGGCAAGCATTCTACCATCATATCAACACCGCGCGATAACCAACCATAAGCACCTTAACAACCTGAGCATAACCTCAAAGTTCTTAGAAACACAGTTACTGAGCTGGAACAACATAATATCCTTCTATAGGGCGACAACAACAGCCCAAACAACTATGCACGGAAAACATCACGCACCATATCGGTAACACCATTTAAATCCCTCAAATCCACGATTCATAGCAAGCGCTTGGCGACGCGTAAAATTGAGTAGGAAGAAACATAGGCATAAGCCTTAGAGGAAGCAAATCGCACGATGAGGAATCAAGAAGGGAAGTACTCCAAACAGCCTTGTAGCCTCTGGAAGATAAGTACAGACGTCTCCGTACCGATCCGAAAGACTCTACTAGACTTGCTCATGACTCGTGAGACCTAAGGGAACCTAGCGCTCTGATACCATGTTGTCACGACCCAAAATCCATAAGGTCGTGATGGCGCCGGACACCACTATCGGGCAACCAATCATTAAGTGGTTAAGTTAAATTTCATGTTTTAGCATTTTTGAAATCATTACCTTTCACTTTATTACACGATAACTTAATAAAATCCGCTAAGTAAATACGACAGTTTAATATTCATTTAATAAAATACATCCCAAACACGTCCCAGAACCCGGTGACACAAGTACATGAGCATTTTCTAAGAATTTTACAAATTCTACAAAGCTTGTCCGAAATACAAATTGGACAAGGAATAATAACGAAAATAAAATACATAGAGGAAGACTCTGCCGACTACGGGTCGTCTCCGAATGATGCAGCTCTTCTAAGTCCCCAAGTCAGCCATATTTCTATGAAGGTACCTGTGCAATAAAAATGCACAGCAAGTGTAGCATGAGTACGAAAATAACATGTACTCAGTAAGTATCTCGCCTAACCTCGGAGAGGTAGTGACGAGAGGTCGACTTGACACTCACTAAGGTCCAACAACATAATTTAACAAGATACGATATCAGTAATAGGCGTACGAGGATGATAAAAATAGTAACATTAAAGATAATTGTAACTCAAGTAAATGCTGAAAGTAAATAAACAATTACTACTTCATTTTCCCCCAAATATCTTAAATAAACAGTTACTTCTTCATTTTTCCCCCAAATATCTTAAATAAATAGTCCATGAGATTCTGAACAATTTAGCATGCGCATACGGGATAAGGACAACCGGCCTGAACCATCACAATAATCATATATGTGCACTACCGAGGGTCGAACGGCCCGAACCATAATTTATCTTTCAATCTCGTCGTGGCATATGGCCCGCTCCCATGGGAGTGGAGGAAATAACACTCCGCTCGCGGAATGTAAATTGCGAAGCGATCACCTGCACACACAATATTAACCATAATGTATCTTTCAATCTCGTCGTGGCGTACGACCCGCTCCCATGAGAGTGGGGGAAACAACACTCTGCTCGCGGAATGTAAATTTTGAAACGGTCACACATAAGCATACACAATCAACAGCCCACCCCGACTACATCGGGAAAATAAATACTCAAGTAAATGACAAATTTCTCTTTTAAAAGTCACAAAAATAGTATTGAAATCTTTTCTCGAAATTCATTTGCCAGGTAACAATATTCAATAATATAACCTTATCAAAAATACAATTACCCACGGAGGAGTCAATTTTCTTTCTAAATGATTAAGAAAGGTACACTCTAGCCTTCTTAGGAAATAAATTACAAATTCAACAACAATATCAGTCTAATATTATTGGCAGGATCACATGTACAACACGTAAGATATGCTAGTGGGTCCTAGACTACCCGGACATAAGCATAATAGTAGCTATGCACGGACCCTCATCACTTTGTGCGTACGTAGCCCACACAAATAGTAGCACATGTTTAATTAGTTCACCTAGGGGACAATTCCCTGTCACGACCCAAATTTTCCTCTATTGGGTATCGTGATGGCACCTAGTCTTAGGGACTAGGTAATCCTAACATTTCCACTGAACGACAACAATAAATAAAAAAAGGATTTTAACAGTTTCGAAATAGAATTCTTGACAGAGTTTACAATTTTTCAAAACCTGGTAAATACAAGTCATAAGCTCTACGAAATCTTTCTATCAAATCTAAATACAATTGTCTAGGAATAACTAAGTACAGCTGAATAGAAATAAAACAGGAAGGTGACTCCGAAGCCTGCGAACGCAGCAGCAGGTTACCTTGAGTCTCCTCAGCAATAATCTGCGCAGCTACCAACAACAATAACCTGGAGCTGCACACACAAATGTGCAGAAGTGTAGTATGAGCATACCACAGCGGTGCCCAGTAAGTATCAAGACTAACCTCGGTGAAGTAGTGACGAGGACTAGTCAAGACACCACCGGTCTAATAAGTAAAAAGGCATAAATGTATAAATGACCGAAACATAATATCTATCTAAAGATTTTATTCAATATAATTAACGATATGATCGAATAATACGGAAGAAAATTCAATAATTGCGATCAACGGACATCAAAATAGAAATACGCAAAGAGAATGGAAAGAATGCAATCCAAATGGCGGAAATCACAACCCAATAAAAACACTAGCAACTCAGCACTGCATCAATTTATTCACTTCAGGCGTTAGCCAATAAACTCAATAAAACTGGTCAAACATTCGAATGAAAACCTTTAAATCGTGAGTTTATTTTGAAAGCTATAAAGATATAATCATTTCGGAATAGATAAATTTCTTCTTTGAAACATACTTTCTCTGAATGTATATTTCTATATATCTTTATAAAGAGAAATCTTTAAAACATAGTCTCTTCAAAATATGTGGTGTTCAAATATATTTCCCCAAATACTGCTCTTTCAAATATCATCAAAATACGTGATGTTCAAATATATTTCCCCAAAATACTGCTCTTTCAAATATCATCAAAATACGTGATGTTCAAAATATACTTTCCCAAATACTGCTCTTTCAAATATCATTTTTCTGCAAGACAAATACTTTTCAAATATACATTTCGAAATAGCAGTCTTTCGACATAACTTTTCCTGGAGATAATTTCTTTTCAGCTATAGTTTTCAATATATATATCTTTCGATCCAAATCTCCTCAGTGATAAAACCACCGGAACTAAGTCCGCAACTCAGAATTTATCATGCAATGCGGTACAGGGGAAAAGCTCCCGGAATCTCGTCCGTAGTCCCAATTTAAATATGCGATGCAGTATAGAGGGAAAGCTCCCGGATCTCTGTCCGTAGTCCGAATTTAAATATACAATGCAGTACAGGGGAAAAGCTCCCGGATCTCTGTACGTAGTCCCAATTTAAATATGCAATGCAGTGCGGGTGGAAAGCTCCCGGATCTCGGTCTGAGTCCCAATTTAAATATGCAATGCATCCACTGAGGAAAACAACCATAATGCGACAGAAACAACATATATTTCCACAACCAGTGAAAAACCAAACAAGACCGAATGCAAAGTGCGATTAGCAAATCAATACAAAGACTTAAATCACAAAAATGGTAAAAACTCACTTATAAGAAGTAGCCACTGAAAGGAATGCCAAGCACAAGAGAAAACAACACAACCAGGGGAAAACAAGACAATTATAGCAACGATTCTATATATTCAAGTTCACAACAAAGAAACCAAATCATCCCGGCAAGGGAATCAGCTATAACAAATCTCACTTAGACAATTAGCTTCACCTAATGAACTCAGTTTGAACAAATGCTTAGCAAATAGGCAGCATCAAAGAATATCATCAACATGGGCGGTCATCAGTTAAACCTAAGTAGTATTTAAGAGGAAAATCATTTAAATCACAACGTACGACTCACGGGCATGCTTGACCAACGTATAGATATTCAAATTACCTGTTAGGCATTTATAGAGCGAGATTATACTAGTTTTAGTCACATAGACATTGTATGAAGGAAGATATAGTATAATGGTAGGAGAGGCAAAGTCTTCATTTAAGTCAATTAAGATCAAATAATAAACAAGGAATGCTAGGCAAGTACTTCTAATTTGAGCGGGAAGAGATGACACTAGAAACCAGGAATTCAGATATAACAAGTTCAATTCATATACGGGGAACATAAGGACCTAAAATCCCTTAAGGGCAATCTATTTGACAATAAGCCTGAGTATGTACTCGTCACCTCGCGTACGCGGACTACAATCAACATAAAAGACTCAATCCTAAGGGGTAGTTCCCCCACACAAGGTTAGGCAAGATACTTACCTTGACTGCGCTAATCAACTCAATACCACGCTCTTGCCACGAGTACCCAACTCTGGGTGGCCCAAATCTAGATAATTCGATTGCATAGTGTAAATTTCATCACAAGGAAACAAAATAACTAATAAGTTCGAAGCTAATAAGAGAAATTAGGAATTTCCCCCAAAAAGTTCCCCGGGCCTACGTCTCCGAATGGGGTAAAAATTATATTTTCCGAACACCCATTCACTCACGAGTCTAAGCATACGAAAATCTCTGAAATCGGAGGTCAAAAACCCAATCAAAACTCAATAATTAGGTCTATGAAGTTTATCAAATTTTTTCCAAAGCTTCCACCCAAATTCGAATTTTGAGGACTGGATTTAAGTTAGGAATCATAGAAATTGATCTAAGTATGTTAGAAATCACTTACCCAAGTTACCTAGATGCAAAAGTCTTAAAAAATCGCCCTTCCCGAGCTCCAAAATTCGAAATGGTGAAAATAGGATTAAGCCCTCAAATATGATATAATTGCCCAGCAATTTCCACACCTGCACCCCTGGGACCGCACCTGCGGAAATACCATCGCAGGTGCGAAAACCCACTAAAAGGCCTGGGGTCGCACCTGCGGTCAAATGGCCGCACCTGCGAGGATTTGGGGATTGGGCCAAGTCCGCACCTTCGAGCTCCTCACCGCACCTGCGGAAGGTCCATCGCAGGTGCGAGACACCAGAACCAGCAACGGTTCAGGTGTCTCCTAAGTTCTAATAACATCTGATAAGCATCCTAAACGTACCCGAGACCCCCCGGACCCCGTCCAACCATACACACAAGTCATATAACCTAACACGGACTCGCTCGAGGTTTCAAACCATATAAAACAACACTAAAACGATGAATTAAACTAAAAGTCCATAAAATTGCTCAAAACTTCTATAAACATTAAATTTTTCATTTACGGTCCGAATCACGTCAAACTAAGTCCGTTTCTTACCAAATTTCACAGATAACACATATAAATCATAACGAACCTGTACCGGCTCCGGAACCATAATACGGGCCCGACATCACAGGTTTCACCTCAAATTTCATTTTCAAAAACCTTTATATTTTCAGAAAACAATTTTCTTTAAAAAATTCATTTCTCGGACTCGGACCTCGAAATTCGATTCCGGACATACACCCAAGTCCCATATTTTCCTACGGACCCTCCGGGACCAACAAATCACGGGTTCGGGTCCGTTTACCAAAAACGTTGATTGAAGTCAACTTTATTCAAATTTGTAATACAAAATTATTATTTTTACCAATTTTTCACATAAATGCTTCCCGGCTACACGCCCGGGCTGCGCACGCAAATCGAGGTGAGATAGAAGGAGGTTTTCACGACCTCGGAATATAGAATTAGCTAGAATATATGGGATGACCTTTTGGGTCATCACATTCCCCCTCACAAGGTTAGAAAGGAGACTTACCTCGCTCCGAAATCCCATAACCGGCTTCCAAGCCCTTCTGACGACTCCAATGGATGCACAATGCCCCAAAACTATCCATTTAATGATAAACCAATGAAAATATACTCTAATATTCTTCAACAATTCAAATTATATAAGTTCCCAACTCCGCTCAAAGAATTGACCAAAATGCCCTTGGGCCCACGTGCCCGGATTCCGAAATTTCTCGAAGATAAACTCTACCCATAGCTTTACTAACTCAAATATACAATTTACTCAAATATTCATGCTCAATTCGTGATAGAAATCCAAAATACAAATTTTTAGGTCTTTCCTCCAAAATCCCAATTTTTCTACTAATTTCCATGCATATACTTGTATTTAACTTGAGATGAGTAGGAACAACTTACCTTGGCATAGATGATGAAATTTCCCTCTTGAAGCTCTTCCAAAATCGCCCCATCCATGAGAAATATGAAAGAAATGGCCAAATATCTCGATTTTAAAACATTCTGCCCAGGCTTATTTTCGCACCTGCGGCTTCCTCAGCCCCAGCCAAACTTCGCACCTGCGCCATACTGTCTGCATCTGCGCCTTCGCATGTGCGGAAAATACATCGCACCTGCTCTCCCAGCCAAGCCACCAAATTCTCACACCTACGGCGACAAATCCGCACCTGCGACCAAAGCCTCGCAGGTACGGTCACACCAGATGACAGCAACCTCGGCCTTCTTCAAACTCCAAACTTCATCCGTTAACCACCCGGAATCCACCCGAGGCCCCCGGGACCTCGTCCAATTATACCAACCTGTTCCAAAACATAATGCGGACTTGCTCGAGGCCTCAAATCACATCAAAGTTCAAACAACGCCGAAATCACGAATCGCACTAAAACTCAAACTTTATGAACTTGAAATTTCAAATTCCACCTCTGATGCCGAAACCTATCAAATCACATCCGATTGACCCCAAATTTTGCACACCAGTCGTATTCGACATTACGGACCTGCTCCAACTTCCGGAATCGCATTCCGACCCCAATATCAAAATTTCCACTTCCGATCGGATTTCTCAAAAACTTTCAAATTTCTATCTTTAGCCAAATGACTTCAAAATGACTTACGGACATTCGAATTCACTTCTGATCGCGCTCCCAACTCTAGAATCACCATACGGAGCTATTGTCAGGTTCGGAATCCCAAACAGACATCAATATCACTGAAATGCGCTTCAAGCCAAACTTAGGAAATTTCTTCAAAACTGTCGACTTCCACAATACACACTGAAACGTTCCTGGGTTATCCAAAACCCGATCCGAACATACGCGAAAGTCCGAAATCATCATATAAACCTGCAGGAACCTTCAAATCCTGATTCGGAGGTCGTTTACTAAAAATTCCAATCTTAGTCATTTTCTCCAACTTAAGGCTTCTAAAATGAGAATTTCCTTTCCAATTTGACCCCGAACTTCCCCAAATTCAACTTCGACCATGCCTACGAGTCATAATACCTGAAATGGAGCTGCTCATGACTTCAAACCGTTGAACGACGCGCTAGAGCTTAAAACTACTGGTCGG
Source organism: Nicotiana paniculata (assembly GCA_005239505.1). Lineage (NCBI taxonomy): Eukaryota > Viridiplantae > Streptophyta > Magnoliopsida > Solanales > Solanaceae > Nicotiana > Nicotiana paniculata. Next base: position 21,177 of record ML350595.1, on the reverse strand, counting down.
GTTGTTACATCTATCCATGAGTATATAATTTTAAATAATAATATAAATATTATTAAATAATATATTTTATGTTATAAAAAATAAAAAATATATAAATTTCTAAAAATTATAAATTGATTCAATCTAGCTAGCTCAATAAAAAAAGAAATCTTGTCGCACTGAAATCCTCGTGTGCCATATTGTGATTCCAGATGAGTTATGAGGGAATATTTTACGGAACGTGTTGTTATTTTGTGATCTAATACTAAATAAAGAATACAAAAATATTTTTATTACAATTCTTTAAAGAGTTATTTGAATAAAACATAAAAGTACATACGATGTCCAACATTGTTGTCCAAGTGTGGCTAAATCGGCAAGAAGAATCTAAAGTCGGGTGCACATTATGACTACACAAACACACAGCTAAAATATACCACCAAAGAAAACAAGATTGAAATATTTCAACAATAGCAATAGCAATTTTTTTTTTCGCTCCGCTACGCACTTTTAGGTCCGATTAAATTTGAATTAACAACGAAAAGTTTAACGCTCCCAAAAAGTTACTCTATACCCATCAATGCTTCCACAAAAAACACATAGCTAAAATATCCAAAACATTAGTATCGCAACCTATAGCTCCCAACATCCTCGGGCAAATTTAATACATAATATTGTAGTTGATTTAAAACTCCTAAATATTAGGAAAAAAACTAAAAATACAATTTTATCCAATGTGTAATGTAAATTTGAAGGTTAAAAAAAACGAACGACATTTCGCTAAAGGCATTCGTGTTTTTAATATAACTAGCTTTAGTGTACATGCATTGCACGTGTGGTTAGCGTCAACCAGTAAAATATGTGTATATGAATAACATGTAAATCAAGTTATCAAATGCTAAGTTTTCCTTTAAAATAAGTAACTTTGTACAGAAAGTATAGGCCGTTGTCATTTATTTGAACGAAGACCAGAAAGAAAATTAATTAATGGCAACTAACTTAGAATATATTTTGTCTTCTAATGTTTCATTCTTATTATTTTTAACGTTTGCATTTTTAACAGTTTGACTCTTACTACTATATTATAAATTTCGAAAAGTAAGACTTGGATTTTTCACAAATTAGTTAAATCAAAGACTTTTTTGGTTAATTAGGATTGTTCTTAACCTTAAAGAGTTTTTTTGTTGTTGATTCAAATCTTAATAATAGCTCATCTCAAGTTTTAAATATTTAATTGTAATTATAATTTTTATCCAATATGAATTTTACGTTCAATATAATTAAAAAATCGTTCAGGGTACGCGCATCGCGCGTGTATCCTATCTCAATGAGTGTTTGACTTATGAAATAAAAGTATAAGTTCCTCACAATAGTCACTAATATTTACATTGCACGTATAACTAACTCAATTAAGAAAAAAACGTCTTATAGAAATCCTCAATCATCAGTTAATAATTCAACTTAAAATTTATGCCGCTTTTTTAATAAATAAAGTTAGCATGCTTCCTTTTCAGTTTCAGTAGTACACATAGTCATTGAAAACAGAAATAGTGGATAGAACTTCACAAAACAACTAATAATCCATGAATTTCAGATGAACACAAAGTCAAAGTGCACAGGAAATGAGAAAAGACATTCAGAAAGAATACTAAAGTAAGCTAGTAAAATATACCGGGGAATAGCTCGGAATTATATTTGACAGAGTATATTTAGCTTCGATATATCACTATTTAAGTGGAATTAGTATTTAAATAGTTCTAATATTGATTAACTCCATTTGTTGTTATATTTTAAAATAATTAGTTTTATAACAATTCTAAAATTTATTTTTAAAAGGTAAAATAATCGTTACATATTTCAATTAGAGAACACGTATTCTTCTTAATTTGAAGGGCATATCTTTTGAAAAAATCTTACGAAAATTGTAGTAATTCATGTAACATGATATGGAATCTAAAATTATTGATATATCTTTTTTGGTAATTAAATTTTGATATTTATTATATATTTTTATTGTGATTCTTCAAAGGGCCATCAATAAAAATAATTATATTTTTTTTAGATTTGGAATAAAGATGGTTGTCATATAGTTTTTAGAAGAAACTGGTTCACACATAAAAGATTTAAGCATATATATTTTATATTAATTTGAAGGGCATATCTTTTGGAGTAAGGTTACAAAACTTGTAATCGTTTTTGTGACATAAGATTAAATCTAACATGATCGAAATCATTATATGTTTTTATTATAATTCTTCAAACAGTCATTGATTAACACTAATTAAAAAAATGTATCTTTTTTTTAGAGCTATTGGAATGAACGGCTAGGTCATATACTTTCTAGGAAAAAAATGAATAATTAAGTAACAATGTAAGGTGTAAGGTCTAAAACTGACTAATATTGAATGTGTATTTTACAACCAATAACTTATTACATATACAAAATACTATAGAGGGTCATTTATTGGAATAGATGAAAAATAAAAATAATAATAAATTTCAACTTATTTTGAATACTTATTATTTCATTATTATTTCGTCTATTTTGAATTTTATCCGAGTTAATTTTTAATACTATATTATAATTGATTCGACTTTATTTTCTAATTTCTTTCATCATTGGTGATCTTCTTTATTGAAGCATATCTATTTAAGCCAAGATTTTTGTCAACCTGAAGATAGTTTTAATTGTATGATGAATTTGAGAAATAATGAAACTAGTTTTTTTTCAAATTAGCTATTCCAAATACTTAATTGTTTATTTTCAGCAATAAAAGATATAAATTATATTTTGTTGATTTAAATTCTTAATATTAGCTCATACCAAATTTTAAATATTTGATTATAGTTATATTTTATTGAATAATTATTTTTTGTCAAATTGTAAGAAAATCAAATGAGTGGAAAATAGTTTCTTATATTTTAAAATATTTTAGTATATAAGAGAGTTTCACCTAAATCAAAAGATAAAAAAAATTACGATGCCATCTTCCAAGAACGTCGTACGTCCTCTTTCTTTTTTGATTGAATTCTTGGTATCATTCCAAAGGGAAAATCTTGTAAATACCAAGTGGTTACGTCCTATTTGGTTACAGTGTTTTTAATTCTTTCCTTTTTTATAATTTATTTAAGTGAAAAATTTTATATAAAATAAAATGTTAATATTTTTTAAGTTCTAAATATTAAATTTTTCTACGTAATCAAAATAAAGAAGAATGTAATATATAAATTTAGTTAAATGAGTATTCCTACATATTAAAAAATAATTAAATGAATATTCCTACATATTAGGAAAATAATTAAATGAGTATTCCTACATATTAGGAAAATAACTAAATTACTATTTTATCCAATGTAAACTCGATTTTTAAAAGGTAAAAAAGACGAACGTGTAACGACCCGACCGGTCGTTTTGAGCTCTAGCACATCGTTCAGCGGTTTGAAGACATGAGCAGCTCCATTTCAGGTATTATGACTCGTAGGCAAAGTCGGAGTTAAATTTCGGGAAGTTAGGAGTCAAATTGGAAAGAAAATTCTCATTTCAGATGCCTTAAGTTGGAGGAATTGACCAAGATTGGAATTTTGAGTAAACGACCTCTGAATCAGGATTTAAAGGTTCCTGCAGGTTCGTATGATGATTTCGGACTTGGGAGTATGTCTGGATCGGGTTTTGGATAACCCGGAAGCATTTCGGCGTATATTATGGAAGATAGCATTTTAGAAGAATTTCATAAATTTGAGTTGTAAGGCATTTCAGTGGTATTGATGTCCGTTTAGGATTCCAAGCCTGGGAATAGCTCTGTATGGTGATTCTGGAGTTGGGAGCGCGATCGGAAATGAATTTGGATGTACGTAGGTCATTTTGAAGTCATTTGGCTAAAGATACAAATTTGAAGGTTTTTGAGAAATCCGACCGGAAGTGGAAATTTTGATATTGAGGTCGGAATGTGATTCCTGAAGTTGGAGCAGGTCCGTAATGTCGAATATGACTTGTGTGCAAAATTTGAGGTCAATCGGACGCGATTTGATAGGTTTCGGTATCGGATGTAGAAGTTAGAAATTTCTAAGTTCATAAAGTTTGAATTTTTGTGCGATTCGTGATTGAGGCATTGTTTGATGTGATTTCGAGGCTCGACTAAGTTCGAATGAGGTATTAGGACTGGTTGGTAGGTTCGTTTGAGGTCCCGGGGGCCTCAGGCGTGTTACAAATGCTCAACGGATCGATTCGTGCCTTGTGAGGATTGCTGGTTTTTCTGGTGTGAGAGCAGCAGATATTTACACAATGCGATCGCATGAGAGGGTCCGCGATCGCACAGTGAAATTTGGGAGGCTGCTGGATTTTGGCTTATGTGATTGCAGGTAAGTGTATGCGATCGCATAGTGCAATTTGGGAAGCTGCTGGACTTTGGCTTATGCGATCGCAGGTAAGTGTATGCGATCGCACGGTGCAATTTGGGAGGTTGCTAGATTTTGGCTTACGCGATCGCAGGTATGTGTATGCGATCGCACAGTAGAGGAAATGTGGGGGTTGCTGTTTTGGCCTATGCGAACGCAGGTATGGGCATGCGATCGCAAAGAGCAAATTAAGGAGGAAGCAAGTTTAGCCTATGCGATCGTGAAGGCTTTCATGCGATCGCATAGAGGGGCCAGAACTGGGCAAGGCAGTGTTTTAAAAATGGGTTTTGTCCATTTCTTCTCATTTTTCTCTTGTTTGGGCGATTTTGGAGAGCTTCAAGAGGGTATTTTCGTCATCTATGTCAAGGTAAGTTGTTTCTACTCATTTCAAGTTAAATACAAGGTTTATACATGGATTTGAACATGAAAAATTTTGGAAATTGGAAGTTTTGAAGAAAACCTAGAAAATTGGTAATTTGGATTTTTAGCCACGAATTGAGCATGAATGTTTGAGTAAATTGTATATTTGAGTTAGTAAAACTATGGGTAGGGTATATTTTCGAGAAATTTCGGAATCTGGGTACGTGGGCCCGAGGGCATTTTGGTCATTTCACTGAGCGGAGTTGGGAAATTATATAATATGAATTGTTGCAAATATTAGAGTATATTTTCATTGGTTTGTCATTATTTGGATAGTTTTGGGGCGTTATGTGTCCATTGGAGTCGTCGGAAGGGCTTGGAAGCCGATTATGGAATTTCGGAGCGAGGTAAGTCTCCTTTCTAACTTTGTGAGGGGGAATTGTCCCCCTAGGTGAACTAATTAAGTATGTGCTACTCTCTGTGGGGTCTACGTTCACACGAGGTGACGGGAGTCCGTGCGCAGCTACTATTATGCCATGTCTGGGTAGTCTAGGACCCACTAGCATGCCTTACTTGTTGTACTTGTGATCTTGCCGGTAATATTAGACCGCTAATATGATCGAAATAATGAATTGAATCGCTAAGAAGACTAGAGTTCATTTTCTTAATTACCTAGAAAGAGAATTAATTCCTCCGTGGATAATTGTGTTCCTGATAAGGGTACATTATTGAATATTATTAAACTTGGCAAATGAGTTTCAAAACAAAGATTTAAAAGCTATTTTTCATGTCCTTAAAAAAGAATTTTACCACTTTCCTGAGTAACTGCCTTCTTGATAAAAATGTGAATTTATTATGTGAATATGTGTACATATGAGCACTGAGTCGCAGGTATGATTCGCGATCAGGCTAGCCTTATTATTTTTATGTTGACTGCGTCGCATGATCGATTCGCGACCGGGGAAAAAATAGATGCATCTATGGTTCGAGCCGTTCGACCCTTCGGTAGTGCACATTTTATTATTATTGGTCCGCGCCGTTCGACCCTCGGCATTTCTTGCGCATGATATTTATTGCGTATTTGCTGTGGTTTTGCCCGATTACCGGCCTGCAATTTTAAGTTGTCAACTGAAATGATAGAGATTTAAAGTTATTAAAATTTTGGAAGAATTTTTTCCTTCCCGTTGATTAATTGTTATTTTGTTAGATCATCCATGTTTGATTAATTGTTATTGAAATGACGAAGAGTTAAAGTGTTAAATGTGGAAGGGTAGATATTATTTTTTCCTGATTTTAATAAATTGCCTACGATAATCATGCTTAGTGTCACACTTGAATATACTAAATTGACCTCTAGCAAGTGTCTAATTCGACCTCTCGTCACTACCTCTTTGAGGTTAGGCGCGCGACTTACTGAGTACACGCTGTTTTCATACTCATGCTACACTTGTTGTGCATTTTTATTGCACAGGTACCTTCATAGCGATGTGGTTGGTTTGGAGACCTAGGCGAGCTGCATCATCCGGAGGTGATCTGCAGCTGACGGAGTCTCTCTCATATTGTATTACATTATTTTAATTTCCTTGTCCACATGTTTTTCGGACAAGCTTTTGTAGAAATTGTAAAATTCTTAGAAATTGCTCATGTACTTGTGACGCCGCGTTCCGTGACGTGTTTTATAAAAATGGAAATATTAAACTGTTGTATTTACGTAACGGATTTTTTTAGTTATTAGTAACAAGTTAAAGATAATGATTTCAAAAATGTTAAAACAGAAATCTATTTCAACTAATTAAAGATTGGCTTGCCTGACAGTGGTGTCCGGCGCCATCACGACCTTATGGATTTTGAGTCGTGACAGAACGACATTTCGCTAAGGGACTTCGTGCTTTTAATATATATATATATATATATATATATATATATATGTTTCGAATGGACAATTTTGTTAGACAAACTAAAAGTTGCTCTTATAATATTTTCATGCCATTATAGATTTTTTTTCTTTTCTTTATTATTAAAGTTTCGGTAACAAAACATGAAATACGAACTCACGAAAATGTGTAGGGGATCTAAACTGTGGTAAGATAAATTTTTCACCAAGGAGATTCAAAGAATAAAAATATTATATATACGAAGAAGCCAAGGGAATTTAACACCTAATATATATACACAAAAGAAATTGACCTTATTGCATAAGGTAAAATTGGTTTACATTAAATGCTCGAATGATTGCGTGACACGTGGAACTGGAGGCAAACGGAAGATAAATCGAATGGAAACCAGGACCAAGGACAATAGCTTCGGCTGGTACCGAGTAGATCCCGAAGGGAAACGGTCAACGGGAACAAACGAATGTTTGTCACCAGATAGCATTTAATGAAGAATATTCATCAGTATTAAATATGCAGTCGTTGTAGAGAATTTTAGCATTCATGACATGCCGTTACATATTCATCAATGACCCCCTTTAGTGTCATATAATAAGGCATTGATCCTAGAATCTTGTTCCTTAGGTATAACTATAAATAATGGCTTCAACAACCATTGTAAGACACGAAAACATTTTATTATCAAGCTAAATAACTCAAACTTTATTTCCTTTCTAGTATTGTTCTTATTGCTGTCTTTGGAAGACTTGCTCCGGAACCAGGCTTGCTATTTCTTTCAATTTCAACGTTAAGTCGTATATTTTCATTTAATTTATTTATCACTTTGGTTCAAATCAGTTTGTTTGTCTATAAATCACGCTACAAATTCAAATAAACCGTTTTATGGGTAAACAGTTGGAGCGCTTAGACAACTGCGTAATTGAGTTGATCCTTGCGTTTATTACTAACTTGTTTGATTCTTTGTTTCATACCAAAAATCGGAAAAGATGGCAGCTAATGATGTCCACATGACACATAATGTTGAGGCACATGAAAATCTGCCTCAACGTGAGGATTCAATCAGTGACATCCGACGAGGGGGATTAGCAACATTGATCCATTGCAGGAAATATCCTCGCCATGTGCGGGAGACGACTCCTGATAACAGTGAGGATGAGCACGTTGCGAAAACAGTGAGGATCTTAAGAGAGCAACAAAAGGTTGTCATGGGCCATCTCTCAAGGCAAGACCAAGTCATGACAGAACTAAAGCATACATTGTCAGGAACTTCCAACAACGCGAATGGAAGAGGCCTTGTTCCTCCCGGTGCTCCTGCAAATCAAATAGCTCAAAGAGTTGATAAAAATACCCCGAGGGTTAGGTCGGCTACAATAGAGCCAGGGGGATTGGCAGCGAATCCGGTAATGACAACGAAAATGATCCCTTCAAAACCGATTCATAAGGGAAATAAACGAGCAGATGGATCAGAACGTGAAAGAGTTTCATGCTTGAATGGACCAAATTTCGGGCGCACCGCTAGTATTGAAGGACCCAGACATGAAGAACTACACCCAATTGCCGTTCAAATCGAGTGCAGTACCATGATTGATTTCGAAACGGCTCAAAATGCCAAACATACTGAAGTATGACAAGACTACATACCCTCAGGAGCACATCACAACTTATACAACGGCAGTGAAAGGAAACGACTTGGCCCAACATTAGATTGAGTCCGTCCCGGTGAAGAAATTAGAAGAAACCCTCACGTATCGGGCCTTTATATGGTATTCACTCCTACCCAAGCATTCAATATATTCCATTGAGATGCTCACAGATTCATTTATCAAGGCCCATGTCGGGGCGAGGAAGGTCCAGGCCCAGAAGGCAAACACATTCAGAATTTTGTAAGGATAGTCTGAATTGCTGCTTGAGTTCGTGATCAGGTTCCAGAAAGAAAGTATGATCTCACCAGTCGTACCAAATTAATGGGAAACTGAGGTATTTACCAAGGGATTGAACTTGATGATCTTTGATGCCTCCCGAAAGCTGAAGGAAAGCCTGCTCGAGTTCCAAGAAACCACATGCGCGGATGTCCATAATCGTTATGAATCAAAGATAAGGTTAGAAGATGATCAGCCCTGACATTAACCAAAGTCCGGGATCGAGAAAAGAACATGGATAAATCTATAGATGATTTTGATGCAGATCGACGATCTTATAAGGGCCGATTCTTTCCTTACGAGAGGACCAAAAGATGCAACAGCAAAGGGTTGCGGTCAGCAGATAGAGTTCACCCCGATAGAAGAACTGACTGCTGCCAGAACAACATGCCATTGCAGGACAAAGAGGTATCGGGTTCCCAGAATTCCATTTATCCCAGGCTGTTAGAGTACAATTTCAACATCAATGTAGTAGAGCTGGTATCGGAAATAAGAAACATCAAGGAAGCACGGTTCCCGAGGCTGATCATATTCGATCTCAGCAAGAGGGATCCCAATTTATGGTGTGAATACCATGGGACTTATGGTCACTGAACTGGGGACTGCTGACATCTACATGAGGAGGAGGCAACGCTGTTGAAGAACGACCATCTCAGGGAATTCTTAAGCGACCGGGCCAAGAACAATTACACCCGCAGCCGAAACAACGTAGAACCCTCGAAGATAGAGGAAGACCCTCCACGACTAACTATCAACAAGAGCTTTTTCTGGGGGGGAAGGGGGGGAGAGATCAATGGTGTGACTTTCACGGCAACCAAGAAGACAAAGGTATCAGTGACTCATAGCAAGAGACTTCGGGAAGTCGCCGAAGACGACATCACCTTCACGAAAGAAGACGCCGATGGACTTCTTCTGTCGTACAACGATGCCCTGGTAATTTCTCTTAACATTCTAGATTTCAAGATTAAACGTGTTTTGGATGACCAGAAAGTTCAGCAAACATCACTCAATAGAGAGTGCTAGAACAAGCCAAATTAACTGAAAGCATCATTCCGGCAACAAAGCTCCTCGCCGGGTTCAACTTAGCGAGTGTGACAACTTGGGGGAGATCTTGCTACCCAAAAATACCGAGGGAGTCATGAAGACCACCTGATTTGAAGTGGTGGACGGCGACATGGGCTATAACATAATTCTTGAAAAATCGTGGTTACATGAGTTGAAGGTCGTACCATCAACATATCACCAACTACTGAAATTCCCGACTCTAGAGGGAATCAAACAAATAAAATGAGATCAATCGGCAGCAAAGGAAATGAATGCAGTATCGGTCTCCAATAGTAAAGGGAAGGAACTCAACACATAGTAATTACAGGAACCGTCGCCTGCTCCCAAACCAAGTGTAGATAACAAAGAGGAGGAGTCATCGGAATCCCACCAGGTACCAAGATATTTTCAGGTACCGAAAAAACAGACGCGACCAAGTCCACGGCAGAAGAACTCGAACAAGTGGATTTGTTCGAAAACTTCATGAAGAGAAATATTCACTTAGGGAGAGGACTAAACCCCGAGCTTATGTTAGGATTTATAGATTTCCTTAAAACTAGTGTTGATTGTTTCTCATGGTCGCACGCGGATATGATAGGTATCTCGCTAGAGGTGTCCATACACAAGCTAATCCTGGACCACGCATCCCACCGGAAAGGCAGAAGAAGCACCCAATAGCGAGGTCAGAAACATATTTGTAAAAGAAGAGGTAACTCGATTACTTCACATCGGTTCAATCTAGGAGGTAAAGTATCCTAACTGGCTAGCTAATGTATTTGTAGTTCCAAAAAAAGAATAACAAATTTCGAATGTGCACAGATTATAAGGACTTGAATAAGGATTTCTTGAAAGACTTGTTCCTCCTGCAGAACATCGATCAAATGATTGACATCACTGTCGGGCACGAGTTAATGAGTTTTCTCGATGCCTATTCTGGGTATAGTCAAATTAAGATGAACCTAGAAGATCAGTAAAAAATTCGTTCATAACAAACTTTGGCACATATTGTTATAATGTGATGCCCTTCGGGCTTTAAAAAGTTGGAGCCACTTATCAGAGGCTCGTGAACAAGATAACAAATAGGTAAAATAATGGAGGTGTACATAGATGATATGTTGTTCAAGTCTTTGAATGCAGTGACCATTTAAAACACCTCCAGGAAACCTTCGATATCCTAAGAAAGCATAACATGAAACTCAACACTGAAAAATGCGCGTTCGGGATTACCTACAGTAAGTTCTTGGGTTTCCTGGTGTCACAAAGGGGGATCGAGTTAAATACCTATAATATCAAAGCCATTGCGGATATCCCAGACCAGCTGACAAGTGTGAAAGAAGTCCAAAGGCTAATCGGAGATTGGTCTCTCTAAGAAGCTTTATTTCTCAGTCTTCACAAAAATGCCATTACTTCTTCTCACTTCTGAAGAAGAAGAACAACTTCGAGTGGACTCCAGAATGCGAACAAGCCTTAAAGGACCTGAAAAATTATATATCAAGCCCTCCACTATTATCAAAATTGGAGGAAGGTGACCAATTGATGATATACTTAGTGGTCTTAGAGGTAGCAGTAAGTGTCCTTCTAGTCCGGGAGGACGAAGGTACACAATTTCCTGTCTATTATGTTAGCAAAATTTTGTCAGGAGCGTAAACTCATTATATGCACCTCGAAAAATTTGCCTTAGATATCGTAGTTGCCTCTCGAAAGCTTAGGACTTATTTTCAGTGCCACCCGAAAGCCGTGGTGACAACTTTTCCCCTGCGAAATATCCTTCACAAACCTGAGTTGTCAGGTCGGTTGACCAAATGGGCATTTGAAATTAGTGAATTTGATATTGAGCATAAGCCCATGAGTGTGATCAAGTTACAGGTTTTGGCCGACTTTTTGTGGCCGATTTCAGTTACGGGCTACAGCCTTAAGGTGCAAAAGAAGCGGTGATGTATCAGAATGACATCGGGAGTTTAGACCTTATTCACGGAGGATCTTCCAATGTGAAAGGGTCTGGGCTCGAGGTGGTCCTACTCATGCCCTTGGGAGAAACCTAGAGGCAGACCATAAAACTTTTCCTTTAACAAGTATGAGGCATTGATTGCAGGACTCGAATTGGCCCGAGGACTTGGCTCTGAGGTCAAGAAATCAAATGTGATTCACAGCTGGTGGTAAACCAAGTGTATGGGATCTTTGACACAAAGAAGGAACGCATGCAACAGTACGTGATTAAAGTTCAAACTTAACTCACACGGTTCACAGAATGGTCGATCACCCACATCCCCAGAGAAGAAAATGTGGAAGCAGATGCATTGGCCAATTGGGGTTGTCCATGGAGATGAAGTGATAGAATTCTGGTATTGTCGTGCAACTCATGCATTCGATACTGGATGTGGATGGTTATTATGAAGTAAATTAAACCAACCTAATCTGGAACTGGAGGAATGAGTTCATTGATTACCTTCAGCACGACAAGTTACCCTAAAATTCAAAGGCATCTTGGGAATTCCACACCAAAGCAGCTCGCTACAGCCTCTAGGGGAAAATATATAGAACGTTATTTTAATGCTCGTAGGCCCGATGTTTAGGAGCCTTGGAGGCAAACTATGTCATTAGATAGGTTCATGAAGTAGTTTACAGGAATCATTCTGGTGCAAATTCATTGGTGCTAAAATTAGTTAGGACGGGATACTACTGGACCCGGATGGAGCAAGACGCGAAGTCATTCGTTGAAAAATGCGACAAGTGTCAGCTCCATACACACTTGGTACCCAACCGGCAGAACTCTTGCATTTGGTGTTGTCCTCATGGCCATTCATGAAATAGGGGATGGATATAGTTGGGTTGCTGCCACCAGGTCCTGGGAAGATAAGATTTCTTTTAATTTCAACTGAATAATTCACTAAATGGTTTAAATCAGATCCTTACTAAAAGATCGGTGAGCGCGAAGTGCTCGATTTCCTATGGGAAAACATAATTTGCCGGTTTAGAATACTAAAGGAGATTGCCTGCGACAATAAACCACAGTTCATAGGCTCCAAAGTCACAAAATTTCTTGAAGAACTGAAAATTAAACAGATTATATATTCACCATACCATTCGAGCGTAAATGGGCAGGTGAAATCAACCAATAAGGTGATTATTCAAAAGCTCAAAAAGAGGTGGGAAGTAGCCAACAACAAGTGGCTTGAAGAGTTATTGGGCGTGCTATGGGCATAACGAACGACGGTGAAATCGAGCACAGGGGAGAACCCTTCACTATCGTATACAGTGCAGAAGTTCTGATCCTAGGAGAAGTAGGAGAAGTAGGAGAACCGACCTTGCAGTACATCCGGGTGGACGAAGAAGCAAATAACGAGGCATTACTGGTCAAACTAGAGCTGCTTGCGAATGTAGGGACTTGGAGCATATAAGAATAGTGGCTTAGAAATAAAAGAGGGAAATAATATAATCGGAGGGCCGATATCCGCTATTTTAAATTGGGAGACTTGGTTTTGAGGAAAGTGACAGAACACTCGGGAGCTCAAAGCGGGAAAGCTGGATCCGATATGGGAAGGCCCCTATCGAGTTTCAGTTGTCACCTAGAAAGGGTCATACAAACTAGAGAACCAAGATGGATTCAAATTGCCGAGCAGCTGGAATGTGACTCATCTTAAAAGGTACTATTGTTTATGGATCTTGCTTATACTGAAAGTATGTGCTGCACTCTTTTTTTCTTCGACTAGGTTTTGTCCCAAATGGGTTTTCCTAGTAAGGTTTTTAACGAGGAAGCAACAAAAAGCATATTACGAAGTAAACGTCATCAACAGAGTTAAGAACTTTAAATGACAAGGCATTGAAATAACAAATCATTGCGGGATGGTTAGATAGTCTTTAGATCGATGGCAAATTCCTAATGGGAAGTAAAACTTGTTATCATACCAAAGGCTATTCAATTGTTCACAAGTGTTTTTCCTTATAAGAGCAAAACTTCTAGTGTTCCAATTCGCATACTTCACATTCAAACACAGGGGTATTAGTACAAGAATAAGGCAACAAGATTTCAACGAAAAACGGGACTGCGAGACCCGGAAACAATAATGTCTCGTCGGGACTGAAGACTACATAACTAACTCTGTAGAAATAAGTTGTACAAGTTGCCACATGTATTGGGAATTTATTTATTATCAAACAAATGCTTATGTACTTTGAATATAGAAGGAATAAAAATGAAGTCCTCTTATTTTTCTCTTGTTTCTTGACCAAACGATGAACTGATTTTATCATTTGAAAGTTAACTAGAAACTTCAAACGTTAGTGCCGGAATGAATAGGAGACGTCCTCTTCAAGAGAACCAAAAATATAAGAGGTCCCTCTCTTATGAAACTCTCATAGTAAAGGATTGGTTCCGGAAGAGTTTATGCCCAGAACCCAAAAGCTATCGGAAAAAATGCACCCGAAGCCTTACTTAGTTCGACGCAAAAGGAATGAAATTTGCACAATGCTTAAACAAAAGGTCCTTTTTATTTATCAAACATGACAAGCAGCGTAAGTACTCAAATATAAAATAAAAACAACAAAAATAAAGTAGAAAGGTTAAACTTCGTATCCATCAAAACTCGAGGGAAGAGAGGCATCTACGCCCCCGAGAGAAGTAGTCGAATCTGCCGCCGGTGATGATCTTGGCCTTTATCGTTATTCTCTTCAACTTCCTCCTCATCCCCAAAAACTCAAAACTGGCACTAGAAGAGTCAGTTCCATCAGGCCAAGCCGGGAGACGTTCCCGAGCAGTTAACTCCAGCGTTCGGGCCTTGGCGATCTCATCGTCGATATCAATAATGCCCGCTTTCGCCTCTTCCAAGGTTTCCATCCTCATATGGTACATAGAGTGTGTTTTTTTAATAACAAAGGAATCCCTTTAGTGCTGAAGTATTGCTTTAAGACTATCAACCTAGGTCAAAAGGCAATCCCGCTCGGCTCTCATGGCACTGAGGCTAAGATCAAGATCACGGATTGTAGTTATGTGAACCGTATTTTGTTTCATGATATTCTTATACCTATCTTCCATCCGGGCCCGCTTCTCCTAGGCAGCATCATCCTCTTCAGCTTTGGAGTTCAAAGCTACCTCCAAATTATGTGTTCATTAAATGGAGGCAGACTCGCGCTCTATAGCAGCAAGAGCAACATCTTGAGATTCAACCCACCTAGTTTTTGCATCCTGAAGTTGTGCATGTAACTGAATGGGTTCTTGACTATGAGCCATCATCTCTTTCTCACTTGTTGCAACCGGGCTTCAAGCTCGGCCGCTTCAGCAGCCTTCGCCTCTAGCATTGGGAGGCGCGCGACAAGTTGATTCCTCTCGACCAACAATTGATTCTGCTCGTACATAAGTCCCTCTTTATCAAGGATCAATCTCTGAAGACCTTCGGAATAAAGAAAGTTGGCATGTGAAACAAAGATCAAAGTCAGAAACCATGTTGTAACAAGACAAATAGAAATAAGCAGTAAAAGAATAAGTACGGTACTGCTACTGCAATGTGCATGGTGTTCTTCAACATACACTCCCCTGAAAGAGGGTGTATTCTTCTTATTTTTTTCTGAATCTAGTGGCTTTAGTTGGTTGGCAAGTTCCACCGGCCTGGATAGCAGGCGACACTCCTTTAAGATCGAGAGAGAGAGAGAGACGCTCCTCCCCCTTGGGGATCTATAGAAGGGGGTGAATAGTTGTGCCCCAAATTCCCATGGTCAGGGGACTAGGGAGGAGGGACATCCCCTTCTCGGGCATCTACGGCCGGGAGAGGAGATATAGTAATTGCTGGTGATGAAGGCACAATCGGTGTGGAGGGAGATGAAATCGATGGTGTTGTAGGTTGAGAAGCAGCTGCGACAGAGGAAGTACCATTTGTTGGTTGCTCACCAACCAAAGACAAAGGAGGCCCGGTATCCGAACTCATAGGATGGGGAGCAGCAACTGGGACGGGAAAGGGAAAATTGGCATTCTCCACTAAATCCATTTTTCCCTAGAGAGTTCGGAGTTAGGATTTTAGGCTCTCTAGATTGAGCATTATGTTGAGCTGATGAAGATCGTTGTCTCCTTTGGAGGGAAGCCTCTTCATCACTAGCCTCCCCATCATCATCAATAACTACAGTGGTTGCGGTTGGCTCGGGCGTGATTTTCTTTACTTTCTTTACCCGGATGAGGAAGAATGCCACATTTTTGGTTGCTTGTTCTCTGGATGGGGACCCTGAGAAGAAGCGCTTGCACCGGAAGCAGACCCGAGGGCACCGTTTCGAGTGAGATACTCATGCAACAACCTCGCAACCTTTGTGGGGTCGGCCAAAACACCCTCATCAAGGCATGAAACAGAACCCTATGGGAGTCCTAAATCAAACAAGAAGGCAAGGTTAGCAAACTTTCTTGTGTATAAAGGCGGAATGAAATGAAGAGTCAGTTTATCGTATTTTTTGGTCTTCCACTCGTATTTGGGGGCCAACTCTTTCCACCGGCCGATTTTTGGCGTAGTGATGTCCAGAATTTTCTGAACCCATCGGTCCAGGCCTTCAACCCTTGGTAGTGTCTACCGAGTAGGTGAAATAATGAAAGAAAGAGGGTTAGCAATAACATGAAACAACCTTTTTTATAGAAAGAGATAAACTTTGAACTTACGTGAACGATTCCAAGATTCGAGGAAAGATGTAGTTGTGGCCGGGATGATATCCCTGGTAGCAATGACGATAAACTGCTCCATCCGTTCACGATCAATGTCATCATCCATGCTAGTAAGCAAATCATGGTGTCCACGCGTGCAGTTTATTATTCCCCAACGGAAGATTTTGGGGAAGTATAGGTTCATCATATGTGCTAGGGTGAGGGTCTCCCTCATTTCCAAGCACAATCGTTGCAGACTAGCCACCGTTTTCTACACAGAGGGGCTTACTTTTGCCAAGCAGACTTGATATCGGTGGCAGAATTCAAAAATCACGGGGTCAAGTCCCCGACTCAATGAGAATGGACCCAAAGGGAAGGGGTACGTGTAAACCTACGTAAAACCCTTCTTAGTGAAGGTCACACGCTCCACTAGCCCGGGAGCAATAATATTTAGGGTATGACAGTCACAGTTCTCTTTCACAGCAGGAATCCTGGAACGGCAAATAGAAGAAAGATATTTACCAACATCCCAAGCTCGAGGGTTTGAAGTGGGGTACTTCTCTTCGAAATATTTGACAGTGTTTACATGTTTAGGTATGATGGTGTTCATCGTGGGAGGATCAACATCAGCATCAAATTCTTTATCTTTGCTCTTCTTCGGGCCTCCTCAGAAGAGAAAATCGGAGTTCTTGAAAGATTTAGTAAGGAAAGCCATAATTATAAGGAGACAATAGAGCTTTTTGAAGATGATCACGGAGAGATGAAAGCAGAAGGAAATTAAGTGCAAAGAGATAAAGAAAGCTTATGAAGTTGTTAAAAGCGAAAGAAGAAGAATAAGGCGTATAAGTAAAGGTATAGTCAGCAAAAATTGTGGTCATGATTACCTCGAGAACCGGCAAAAATATTGCTAAATCATGGGATAACATGTGTTCGGGGTATTAAATGCGAGGATACGTGCATCTAATCAAGCGTCAGAAACTGCTCAGAATGGTTCAGAAAATTTCCCACCAAGAAAGGAATCTTCACCAACTTCCCGATGACTCAAAGATGTGTCACCGGAAAGCAGGGGGACTATTTGTATAGGGTAAAATTGATTTATATTAAATGCTCGAGTGATTGCGTAACACGTGGAACCAGAGGCAAACAGAAGATAAATCGAATGGAAACTAGGATCGAGGACAATAGCTTCGGTTAGTACCGGGTATTTCCAGAAGGAAATATGGCCAACGGAAGCAAACAAATATTTGTCACCCGATGGCATTAAATGAAGAATGTTCATCTGTATTAAATACGCAACTTTTGTAGAGAATTTTGGCATTCAAGACCTGTCATTACATATTCATCAATGGACACTCTTTATTGTTATTTAAGACGGGCTTGATCCTAGGATTTTGTTCCCTAGGTATAGCTATAAATAGTGGCTTCAACAACCATTCTAAGATACGCAATCTCAGACAAAACTTATGCTACATTTTATTTATCAAGCTAAATAACACAACTTTATTTCCCGTCTAGTACGGTTCTTATCGCTGTCTTCGAAAACCTTGCTCCCGGAACCAGGCTTGCTATTTCTTTTGATTTCAACGCTAGGTCTTATATTTTCATTTAATTTATTTATCATTTTGAGATCAAATCAGTTAACTTGTCTATATACCACGCAACAAATTCAATTGTACCGTTTTACGGGTAAACACTTATATAATGCATTATTTAGCAAGGAGTTCATCCAACCAACCAACCCCCCTCCCCCTCCCCCTCCACGCCCTAAATCTAAATAGTATTTCTCGCACATGCCTTACTTCCAAAGGAAATGTATTAAATTTCTTTGTTTAATTTTTCTCTTCATAATTTGAAATATTAATTAATGATTTAAAGAACTGGATTTTTCGATTCATATTAATTACTTCTTTAATTGTAATGAATGATTTTATTAAAGAAACTAAATCTTGGTTTTATATTGTCATGCCATTTTGACTTTTCTCTTTATCGTTATAGCTAAGTTTCGGTGCATAATACGACTTTTTTTCCTTCCATTTATTTCGAAATTATCACTTGAATATTTAATTACATCCGAGAATATCTAAGAACCTAACTCTTAAAATGTTGCACATATCACAATAAATGTAAGAATATCTCTCGCGTTTCTCTTACCTTTACTAACTCAAAGCATTACTTTAGAAAGTTTGTCCAAAAGGAATAAAATATTTGCAAAAGATTGTAGTCAAATCCTTTCCTTGTTTGTTTTAAAACAATAACTGTAAACGGAGTACGTTAATTAGTTAATTAGTAACGTACCACTAATTGGAAATCTTCCTTCTAATGATACTATTAATCCTCCTTCTAATGATACTATTAGAGTATCTCAAATGTACGATAGCTTTATACGTCATAGAATAATAACTTAAAATTAATTTTTTATTCCCTTTAAAGATTAAAAAAATATAGATTTGAATCCGGATACAGTTTTTAGTTGTATGTCCCGAATGGACAATTTTTTTTCGTCTATATCTATATTATATTAAAAATCCAAAAGTCATTAGCGAAATATCGTTCGTCTTTTTAACCTTTTAAAACTAAAGTACACACTTGACAAAATAGTCATTATATTGTTTTTTATTTTTTAGAACTTTAAAATTAACTAAAATTTTGCTTATTAAAATTTTCCTTTTTTAAATTATGCAAGAAGCCCTAATATTTAAAAATATCTTTTATTTGAAATTTAAGTTTATATAGTACTTATTTACTTGTCATTTATTGCTTCAAGGCCTATTTAGCTATAATTCGATTCATTAACCAAGTAAAATATCACTTGGGTTAGTCTTCGGTTATACCTTTAAGTAATAATTCACATATTAACTATTAATTCTAACTTTTTGCTACTTATATAGTGCCTTTTACTTTTTTTGTCCAGTAATTTAACAAAAATAGATAGGCTATATTTGTGAGAAACGTACTGAAAATAGAAAAGAATTTTATCTGAGCACTAATTTTTTAATGCAAAATTCAAAAGAATACTAAGAAGATACTGAAATAATAGCATCCAAGTGATTCTAGAGTCTTNCCAAATTAGTGACTTGGAAATTTAGTCAATATTCTTTGAAGTACCATATTTGAGTTCCACCACCTGTATATATATATATATATATAAACAGGTGGTGGAACTCAAATATGGTACTTCAAAGAATATTGACTAAATTTCCAAGTCACTAATTTGGAGTTTGCTTTTTTCCTCCTCTTGTAGGATGTGGCAAAGTTATTTTGAAATTTGGGGAGAACAGAAAGATAATGAAGATTATCTGCACATATATTATAATATATCAAATTGAATTTTACTATTAAAATTTTTCCAATCACAACATTGAGCCGCTGAAGTATAACTTTTTTATGTTTAACTAAATTTCCTCGAAAATTTTGCATTTTGCTCCTGAGGAAAAAATATGTCTTCTGCCAATTTGTTCATGTTTGTACCTTCTACAATCAACTCAAGAATATATAACTCCCTAAGGAAAAATTAAGAAAAACCTTTAAATTTTCGAGAGTTGTGTTTTTCTTTTTTTTTTTTTGGCTGATACGGAAAAGAAAGCCTAATAACTTATATTGTAAAATTAGAATAAATCTTAACTTGAATATATTCACTAAGAGCAAGATTTCTTCTTTTATTGAGTTGCTAATTAGGCTGCATCTTTCAAAATTTTATATTTTTTAACTTTTATTTTAATATTCAAAAAAAATAATATTAGTGTGTGGTTTTAAAAAAAATTATACGCATTAAGATGGGATACACGCGACTAGTGAAACTAAAAGTTGTTCTTATATTATTATGCCATTATACCTTTTTTCTTTTCTTTATTGTTATAGTTTTGATAATATAATATGAAGTAACAAACTCACGAAAATGTGTATGGGATTTATGGAATTGTATTTTTCGATTCATGTAGTAGTATTTTCGAAAAGTAAACAAATATGTATAAAAGAGGAATTATCTAATATTGCTAATCAACTAAATTAAGTTATTTATTCCTAGCGTTACGAATATGATTAAGTTCGGTCGTATTTCCATTAAGTTATTACGAGACTTTCCATTCTATAACTCTCTTTTTTTTCCTTGAAAGACCAAGTCATGCATTAATTATATAAATAACAAATTAAGAGTTTGTTGATGAATTCTATACCCTCCTATTCCTTTGTGCAAATAATTGGTCAGATTTATTGTTTATTTTTTTTAGAACTTAAAAACTTGGAAAAGATTAAAGGTATCTTAAAACTTGGAAAATATATATTACATTTTCGTTCAAATAATCATTTTCCATTTATACGAAAAGTTAACATAATTATAACAACGAAATCCGTTATAAATTGCTGTAAGTCTCTATTCATAACAACATCACCCATCTCTAGCCTAAAACAATAGATAATCAAAGAGTTTTCCAATATAATTTCATGGCTTCTTCATTGGATATCATCAACCAAAAACCTATTCGTCACAAGAAACTTCACCATTTTCTTATGCTCAACTCCTGCAAATTTCATTTCAATCAAACAAAAGCTTATTAACGAAAGCTTAACTGAGAAAATTCATCTCG
Organism: Nicotiana paniculata; assembly: GCA_005239505.1. Taxonomy (NCBI): domain Eukaryota; kingdom Viridiplantae; phylum Streptophyta; class Magnoliopsida; order Solanales; family Solanaceae; genus Nicotiana; species Nicotiana paniculata. The sequence goes on along the minus strand of ML350595.1, from coordinate 392 downwards.
TTGAACTTCGACTTCCATCTTTTCCTGATCTTCCTCCTCATTACCACACAACCAATGGCCTCCCACCCCATCTCATGTCCACACTCAAGAAAGCGTTCGCCAAGTTTCGTCCATTTTCAGCCAAATTCTCAATAACGTTGAACCGGATTTACTTCTTTATGATTTTCTTCAGCCTTGGGCACCAACGCTAGCATCGGAAAAAAATATTCCAGCGGTTGTATTTGTCACAAGTAGTGCAACCATGTTTTCCTACATTTTTCACACTTTCACGTATCCTAATATGGAATTTCCCTTCTCGTCCTCTATTTATTATCGTGATTATGAGTTGACACGTATGCTCAAAAATCAAGATTTGGAGCCTATTGAGCAACAACAAAAAGATAAAACTAGTG